>QLOY01002645.1:0-36417 GCA_003313965.1 Megacollybia marginata
TCTTCTCGAATCCCCACCAACTCCTCTGTAATCTCGTCCTTGAAATCGGCGAATTCGCCCGCCAACGCCTTCTTGCCTTTCTTTCGTTTCCACAAGGCCTGGAAGGAGCACTTCTCCCGTCTGCGCTGGCATTCTGTGCAGATGTCACCGCGCATAGGCTTTTCAGCCCGAATGCAAACAATGGGTTCCCCTTCTTTATGAAGGCCCTTTGCATTACGCTCCTGACACCTGGTACACATATCGTCTGAAGGAAAAGTCAATATTGGTCAAGGCAAGAAAAGGTTACTCACCATCATCCTCATTTAAGGTCAAAGCCTCCCTATCAGCACTGACTCCAACTTGCTTCCCTTTGCCTTTACTCCCCTCAGGTTCCACATCCCCAATTGCGACCGCCTTTGAAGTTGAAGGCCCTGATTTGGCCTCGATTCGGCGACGTTTCGCCGTAGCCTCCCTTGCCATCTCGTTGTTCAACGCCAAAACATATTCTTCCACCTCGAGGTCTGTCTGGGCCTCGAACTCAGCGAGAAGCTTGCCGATATCCTTCGCGTCCTCACTCTTCCACACTTCGTGCAAGTTCGTCAACTCCTCGTCTCGTCGGCAAATTGCCTTGGCGATGCGTTCAACGAAAGCCTCCGGCAATCGCAACTGCATCCGTTGAACTGCTGCCCATTTCTTCCTCCACTCCCTCAAATCCGCTCTATAACCTTCCAAAAGACTCTCGTTCATATCATCCACCTCCCAATTATCCTTCTCCACTTGTATCTCCGCATCTTGGAAGGCCTGGCGCATTTCCAAATGCAATAGGCGAGCCTCTCGGCTGTTATCGGCAGGCTCTTTCGGCGGAAGAGGAACGGTGTTCACTTTGTAAAGTTCCCAGATTGGAATGGAGGGATGGGGTGGAACCCAAAACTGCAGGTTCTCGGATTCGTCCAAATCGGGAAGATGTTGAAGGAATTCGGGGAAAGAATCTGAGTTAACCGGCGATGGGGATCTGGACATGGTAGAGGGTAAGAATGGACTTGGTGATATTTTGGCTGGCCTTTTATCCTACTCACCTGGACCCTGAATGATGGGACATGTGACGATCGGGCTAGAAGCGCCTAATTTTATCTTTTACATATTATCCTCTTTGGTCTAATTATTGCACAGGCATCGGCGAAGCCTTCGCCGATCCCAAGTCGCAGACCTATGGTCCTTGCGCAAATCCTCCAAGGGGTTTTCAGCTATGAAGTCTTCTGAGCTTTCCCCTTTTCGCCTATAACTCAGCGATCCTTCAGTGGACTCTCGGGGCGAGAGTCCTAAGAGGGGGATACTGTTACATCCGTGCACTTAGACTAATCAACCGGCCCTTAAAAGCCCTTGTTCTCATTATATCTATTCTTTGTTCCGTTTATATCCTTGCATTCATTACTCTTACTAACATTCATATTACTTAACATTCATAAATAGTCCCTTTTGATGTTTCTTTATTATTGACTAAAGTAGATAGCACGGCCTCTAGTATATAAGCCTAGCACCAGTGTTGTATACTTCAGTTTAGAAATCAACTTGGATTACGCTCAATACTCTATTCTCTCTAACTCCTCTCTAACTAGGTATCGGCCCTCGCTCCGCCGAGGCTTCGCCGATACCTTCGCCTAAACCCACGATCCAGCAGAGGGCATAGCCAAAGGGTTTACCTTGGTATTCTTATCAAGGGTTTTCTACAAGCCACATCTGTCTATACATCTCGGGCTTGCATTCGGCATAGTCCTTACAAGTATGCAGCAGAGAGTAAAGTTAATTGATGTAGCTATACAGTATTATATAAATAGATAATATGCGTACTTGAGAATTGTGGAAAGAATCAAGCCAAGTCAGAATCAACAGAATCATCAAATCGCCTCTGGAGTCAATTCGCTGATTACGATGATTATGACAGAATCATGTCATAATTGGCTTCAGAATCGACATCAGAATCAGCCATAATCAGCCACTCTGACTGCTACTATTGATCTGTCCATTTTACGCAGGCAAGTGTAAGCTAAAATGGAAATAATTGAATAAAAATTCAAGATCTTCACTGGGGTTGAGCTCCATTGCTTCAAATGTTTATCTCACTCATTTCTACCTAGCATCAGCAGCTGTAGTCTTACATGTCAGTAATTAACCTACATCAGGAAAAACCCTTTTTGACCTGGCAAAGCTCATCAGTATTTTAACACTTTACTTGCACACTTTCTGAGCTTTTTTGCTTGCAGAAAGTGAAAAAGCAAAACAGCAAAAAAAGTGTTATACTGCTTTGAAAAAGTGAAAAAAGTTGAAAAAGCATCATGATGAAATTGAAATTGATGATATGTACAGTAACTTTGCTAGTCTAAAATTATTAATGTTTTTCACTTTTATGTCTTTTTCACTGTTTGCAGCTTTTTTAACTTTTTTAACTTTTTACATAGCAGTATTTTACTTGCTTTTTTGAAAAGTGGACCTAGCTTTTAAGCTTTCCAACTTTCAAGCTTTTTGCTCTTGCACAAGCTTGTGCAAGCTTGTGCAAGGTCAAAAAAGCAATGTGTAAGGTTCCTGATGCTGGCAAACTTGAGTAAACCTGAGTCAACCTAAGTCAACCTGAGCTGATCTGGGACTAACCTAGACATGACCTGGGCTGACCTGGGTTGACTTGGGCTAACCTAGACATGACTTAGGTTGACCTGGCTGACCTGAAAATTGAGACTTAAACCTGGGACTGACCAAGGTTGACATAGGTTGATCCAGGTCAACCTTGAGGCATCCAGGTTAAAAAGGGTTTTTCCTGATGTACCCAGTTTTCTGTTTTGATCAAGGTCTGTGCACTCCTTCCTGATTTGGTGTTGGCATTGACATCCGATGGTCTGAGTAATGATGTGTCACTGGTTTCCTCTCTCTTGCCTTCAAATTTCTGCCCCTCCTGTCTCTATACCTCTCATTGAAAAGGAACCTCACGGTGTGAGGCAGGCTGACTGCACTGGAATGGAAGTGCTCAAAATGGGCTGAGAAACACCAGCACCCACTAACACATACATACACATATATACACACACATATACACACATATACACACACAAGGCAAGCACTAAATCCAACACCCAAACACCTCTTTTAAGGTATTCCTTTTGAGTTTGGAGACTCCTGTTAACTAAACCTGGCAAGATGGTTCACTCTAAGAAGAAGTACTACGTCTGCAGGCACTCAACCTTGACTAAGTGAAGTTTGCTCTGACTCAGAGAGGTGCACAAGGCTCATATAAAGGTTTGAGAATCAACCCAAACTAGTCTAATGGTCTCTACTAAGCTAAGTGGGGTCACTAATGTGTGACAAGGTGGAATAGATGAGTCAAGTTCCCTTCAGGTACTAATGACTAAGACCAGGGACTTTCCCTATTAGGTACTAAGTCCTAGAGACGTCTAGAGAGGTAGGAGATTGGTAGAAACTGTTTCGCTGAAGGTACTAGGTCTCTGCTGGTCACTTTTCTTAGCTGTGTTCCCTTGCAGGTACTTGGAGCTCAATAGTCTGTTAAAGCGCAATCTATTCTCTACTGGAGGGTCTCTATGGGTTCACTATTCTACTGAACTACTCTAAACTACTGCCTTTTTATACCGCTCTGCTGTGTCTATTTTTGTCCACTGGTTGCTCAGCAATGGTCAGCTGATGCATAGTCTTACTCATGCTGTGTAAATAGCTGAGAATATGACTCCATCCATCTCCTTGATGTCCGCTAGGGCAGGAAATGACCCTCAATTCCTGCCCTAGGAGCACTATCCCAGTTGATAGCCCTACTCTCTAGCATCACAATGATATAAACATGTCTCTATTTCTCTGCTAATGGTCCCAAACTGTAGAGGCAACATTTATAACACTTTGCTGGCCTTGTTTACGCTGGTCTCAGCTCGGCAACAGCTCCACAGGTGATATTCTGTGTTCTCTTTGAGTTTACAACTGGTTCAAGTATATGTTCGATTTCCTGCTTTGTAAAGCTCCATGGGGGTGACGCCAGCTTACCTGGACTTAATTTAACTCTTGTACATACCTCAGCGGGGCTGCACATTGTATCAGAGTTGGATACAATAAGATAACTCTATCAAGAGCCAACTCATTCATCTCAACAAGAGGTTTTAATGCAGTTAGAGGCCTAGGTGTTGCCTTATATAGCTATGCCACCTATCCCACTCCTCCACTGGTGGTTGTACCTCCGCAGGAGTCTTTCCCACATTTATTTAGAGGCTAGTACTTTGCAAATTGAAAGATTTCAGGCCTGGATGCATAGCATGCATATCATCGTTGCTATTGGCAAAACTATCTAAAGTTCAAGTTGTATCCAAGTTTGTCCCACTGGTCAGCCTGATTAGGCTTGTAGGCCTGAATAGGAGCATACTAACCTGTGCCTTTCCTCCCTCTGCCCCAATTCTGCAAACAAGGCTGTCAGTAAGTTGTCATTTCTGGTTCCACCATGCCCAACATCATTCACACCATCCCTTCACCAGACCACGACCATCTGCCAATCCCAAAAACTCGTATGCTATCATGGAGGGGAAACAATCTTGTAAGCGCTTGATCTGATAATGAGGAACATGCAAGTGCATGGGGTGAGACCAATATATCTAGAAAGCCTGCAAATCCACACAGAGCACTGCAGACAACAAGACACTTCTAATATATGCACAACCACTTTGATATTCCGAGTTTTTGTGAGGCCGGAAGGAGAGCTTTGCGAGGTTTCTATTTCAATAGAAGGCTTTGTACTGATTTTCTAGAAAACACGACAAACATATTTCCTATAGACCAGAAGTGGGTTTAGACACCAAGGGTGTATGATAGAGGCCAGGAACATATATCACATGAACTCACAAACAGACAATCACAATTTATCACAATGTTGAACACAAATGTCAACCAAAGACAAATCCAAGTCAAGATGTAAGACAATTCCTCAAATCAAGTCTCAAATCACATGAAGGATAGCACAAACACTGATAACAATAGATTTCTAAACACAGAACCCAAAGTACAACAGGTAGCAAATCACTTATCTAACTACTAGAACTTCGAGTCCTTTTATACAAATGCCAAGTGGATACTAGAATAGACGAAACATTTCCAAGCTTTCTTCCTAAGCTGATTCTGACTCATAGGAGAGGACAGAAGGCTTATCCGAACGCTCTCGACCTTGGATGACTCCTTCCAATGTTCCCTTGATTACAATCTTCCTTATTGGGTTCTATCTGATTTTCTGAATCTTTCTGATACTCCTAGATATGACTGGGTAGACCTTTCCAGGCCCTTGATCATCTTACAAAGAGACCGATCCTAGAGTCATCATGGCTCCAACATTTTCAATCCTTGATCACTGAATTCTAGATCAGTGGAGCTGAGCCGATCGACATTGTCCCGAGTGCCAGTTCTAGACCAAAGCAACTCCTAGACTATTTCCAGGTCCAAGTGGAGTCGAGTCCCAAAGCTTTCTAACTTTCCTGAGCATTTCTCTAACCATTCGACTTTTCTAGTTTTCAAGTCACCTATTACCGTTTGCTTTCTAGATAGTCAACTTTTCTAGATCTTTTGTAGATAGCTCAGATTTGAATGATATCCTTTCTTTCACTAAGTAAACCCTCTGGCAATACCTCATAGAGTCTAGCCAATTCATAAGTTAACCGTATCTCAAGCGATAGCTAACCACAACTCATCAATCTGGTTTTCTAGATCTCTAACACATAGCTTTAACTGCATCGTAAGCTATAGCAAGTAATTCCTAGAATGTGGATATCAAGGCTTAGACTTATGTAGAGTAATGAAAGAGCAATTTATAGCTTTAGCTGAAAATCGGTCGTATCATTGACTCTGCTGAAGATCTTCTCTGGAGTTTAAGGTGGACGAATGAAATGCAACCAGCTGCTGTGACCCACCTCAGACTCGTTCCCACTTCCCTACCACCATCATTTGATCTGCATATTCCGTTTACACTCCATTTAGCCATGTAAAGTTTGCATACAAGTAAAATTCATATTTTCATTTTGTATTGAGAGATTCAGAATGTACTACCTATATAAGGAAACGACAGCCTGAGGAGGATGCCACTCTGTCCTTGAGGACTTGGACTTGGATAGGATGCGGTGGCCCTTGGGCTTGCCCCATTTGGATTTATATAGGAGGACTTCTTGATGGAGTGTGCTGTTAGAAGGGTTACGTCTGTACAAAAAACCCTTCTAACAGCTTCTTACATAGGGTTCTGTGTAAAAGTCAGAGCCGAGTTACTAACAAGTTAGAAACTACTTTTTAACAAGTGAAAAAAGTGTAGGTAGTTAATTAGTCAACTCAGTCCCAATTCAGCTCATCCATGTCTTCTTCTGCTTTGTCCTCCTCCATCTGTGTTTCTAGCTCTTGACTCGATGGTGGAACAATTTCTGGAATGGACATGTTTGGGGAAGGGCCAGGAAGGAGGGCTAAGTTACCAGCTGTCTTGCAGCCATCGCTTGCAAATTTTGTATTCAAATGTATAATTCAATGAAATATCACATTTTAGACTATGCCCAATACTGAATGCAAGGATGCAGCCTGGAGACCTGAATCTGCATTGCAGACTTATTAACACACTATGACACTTTCTAACAGGCCTCTTAGACCCCTCGAGTGAAAAACTGTTATTAACTGAGTTAATAACAGGTTAAAAAGTGTCTGTTAAAAAGTTTCGACTTTTACATGGAACCCTATTCTTACAGCATTTTTGATGTCCTGCCAAGGCAAACAAGCTGCAAAGTTCCATTTGGTTTTTGTTTGAAAAACTCTGAGTCATTAGTAAGAGCTTTTGATTTCTTACACCCCTTGCAGAATTGGTGAGTAGCCAGTGGTGATGAGGACATCGTAAACAACCTCCGATGTGGATGTTTGTGACTATTTTTGGATGCAAGCGATTAGTTCCACATAATTATTGCAAGTCTTTGACTTGTGTTTTTCTATCACAAATTCATCATAAATTACAACTATGAATGTAATATGGTATGTAAATATGTGTAAAAGACGTGCCAAATGACTTGGTGACTTTGTTTGTGTGGTCATGTGAATTTCGGAATGGTGGGCAATTTGCATTTACTAGTTTGGGCCAAATCTGTGGACAGGGATATTGAGAATGTAGGTCATATTGAAGTCAAAGATTGGATGGATGCATGGAAGAAACAAGAATCCTAATTATTATTTACACCAGGAACTTATTAAACCATGAAATTGTTTGCTCTAGTGCACCTTCATATGCGACCTTGACCTCTGGGAGCGAAAGGTTGGGACGAGCAGCAAAGCCATGGGCGGTCCCTTGAAGAACATACATGAGGGACAACTTGAATATCGTGAAACACACCTTTATAATCTTTGAACTCGTATTCAGCAGAACCTGTTTTTTCACTTATTTTGGCTAGGTTTTCCTCCGCTGCTTTGTGACTTGAGGGGATGAATGATGCATCATCTGATGAATGCTTGGATTCCAGCTTGTTGTTTGGCAACCTGCATACCTTCTGCGCAAGCCCATGATGAAGGTACCTAACCACTTAGATTAAACAAGATTGCAGCAAAGGGAAGATATACCTTCAGGCCATCTACGGTGGACACAGGGAACTTTCCCGGGTGGCAAATGACTACGCAATCAACAAGGTCTGTACATCCAAGTCGCACAGCAGCAGCTCCCCCAAAACAATACCTATATCGAAATACATGAGTATTGGACCTTGCATACCTATGAACTTACCCGACTGCGCCGAGCTTTTGGTATCCCTTCTCCTGCTTAATTTGGCGGATAAACTGGAATTTTATTGTGAAAAGGCATCATCTCCTGGAACCTGGTAAACATACGGTAGCAATCCTATCATCTACAACAGCCGGTCTGTTGCTAATAAAGCGAGGTACACTTGGAATGACGTCGATGGCGAACTTGACCGTCTCAAGGAAAGAACGTCGAACTCCTGCACGATCTGGGAGATTCAACTGGCCAATCTTCAATGGCGGATTGCCTCGTGAATTTCAGCTAGAGTTTTTGTGCACTATCTGACTTACCATTGAAAAGATCTGGAACCCAGACATCACAAGAGAGACGTTGAGACAACTGATCCGCTAGAATCTTACAATTCTTGAGAGGGAGTCCAAACGCGTCCGTCAATAGGACAACGGCGGTGGATGAAGATGATGCATGATGAGCCACTAGGAGAAAAATATGACTGCACATTGAACTCGCTGTTTAGTTCACCAGTAGGTTCACCAGGAAGGACGATTCCTTTTGTACAGTCTGGGCAAGACATGGTTTTCACTTTGTCAGTAATTGTGGATCTGTTTGTCAGTGTTTGAGAGAATACTGCTCAGGTAACGAACGGCGGCATCAAGACCTCATGCATTACTTGCCAGACCCCGAATACCTCTGACAGTGAGAGCTTTGTTGTATGATGACAAAAAAGCGGCTGTGGTCACTGGTCAGCATTTCATCCCACGCACAATCTGTCAATCACCAATACTAATAGTACATATTGATCGGTGCACGTGCCACGGTAGACATTGTACGTAAGTTGGAGGCTCTAACTAGATATGGTCGTGCGGTGTAAGATGAAATTTAACTCTGCTGCGAGAGTTGTATTCAAACTTGTGGTCACATCTGACAGCATCGCATCGGTGCTGAGCGCTGATCTGCGCTGATCGCGTAAGTGTCCCGGGTTCCCGGAGTATGGAGGAGGGACAGCTTACCTTTCAGAAAGCTGGACAGGTAAAATACAAGAGGTATAAATAAAAGATTAGATCAGGGAGCCTTGCAGGGAGCACAATTTTGGTGGGTCACCGCCTGACTATCGATATCATGATATCAAAGATGCAACGTACATATGTTTCCAAAACTTTCCATCTTGCACTGATGATCATGACTCAAATTTCAAACCTTGACCAACTTGACCAGGCTTTGATGGCTACTGGCCATGTGACTCGCCCTGAGAAATCAGAAGACCCTTCAGTCAATAGACGGGCTTTTGAGTGTACCAGCGGATGATACTGTACATGTGACTCACGACCCCCTTACGGCGCTCAGGAGCGTTGATCAACAGTTAACTGAATAAATAGTAGGATATATGTCACTCATTCGGTATGGAAATCGGTGCACCCCTCGAGGCCTCTGAGCCTAGATTGCTGGTTGATGTCATCGCTGCTCGCATTCCGCGGCGCCGACAACTCATGGAGTACCTGATGTCTGTTCATAAACATGCTCAGGTCCACACTATGAATGTGGAAGCGATTCTCAAAGGACTGCGTGGTGTTCCAGGTATTCTCTGGGAAATCTCAGAAACAGATAGCACTGGGTCCAGGTATCACGGGAAGACGTTTTCCGAACTAAAATTGTCTCTCCCGTCTTGGAATGGATCTCAACAGATTTCTCCAGAGGCCTTCTTTTGGTTTCTCTGCTCAGAAACCTATCCCACAACAGAAGAACTGGCTATTTTTGTTTCTGACCTAGTTGCGCGATGCGAGCTGCCTGACGATGTCAAGACATTCTGCGACAACCTTCCACGCTCCTTGCCTCCAAATGCCCAGATTACAGCAGCTCTCTCAGTTCTCTCTGTAAATTCGAAAATGCTCGCTGCAATGACATCCAAGACACCGAAGGATGATCTCTGGACAGCAATTTTCCAGGATGCACTTGATATCATAACTCGCATCCCGATGCTCTGCGCTCGCTTATATGCCAACATTCATCGAGAAGGACGCGACCGTGACGTCCCTCTAGACAAGACTGCTGATCTTGCAACCAACTTTGCTCTAAGACTCGGTCGAAAAGACGATACCCAATTTATTGAGCTCATGAGGCTCGTTTGGGCTCTCCATGCAGACCACGGCGCAAGCGCCAGTTCACATGCCATGCGTAAGCCATAAATGCCTCTAGAAACATTTGAGCCTGACCCGACTTTTTTCAGGCATATGTTGCTCTGCTCTGAGTGATCCATATTCTTCCATATCAGCAGGGTTTCTCGCAGGTCTCGGTGCTCGGCACGGACTGGCAATTTCCAATGCTGTCGAATACAACATCACCCTCTCCAATAGATTGGGCCCTCATCCCTCTGACGAAGCGGTGGCTAAGTACCTTGAAAATTCATTGGATCATGGCATGATCATTCCTGGGTATGGACATGCACTCCTTCGCGGAGCCGATTCCAGACTCCAATGGATAAACTCATTGATAGATACAACAGCTTTCGCACCCAGGCAGGGCTCCTTGTCCCTCGAAGTGGTTGGGCAAATTGCTCGCATCGCTCCGTCAGTTTTGAATGCAAAGGTTCCTGATATAAAAAACCCTTCCCCTAATGTTGATTCACTCAGTGGTTCAGTCCTACATGCTTTCGGTGTCGAAACTGACTTTCTGTTGGTCTTCATGGCTTCCAGTCGCTGTTTTGGATTCATGGCACAGGCCATATGGGATGCAGGTGTGTTCCGTTACGCCGTAAGATGATCGATCATTGACTATTTTCAGCGTTAATGATACCTCTTGAACGTCCCCTTAGTATAACTATGGAAGGACTTTTAGAGAAGGTGCAGCAGTCTCATGCCAAGCCGGGAGAAGCTCTAGTGCCTTGACCTGTCAATGAATTTTTTGGTAGTTACAGTCCTGTGTTTCTCATATTACATGATCCTTCAGACAGTGCATATCTTCAAATTGATGCTTGAGCCAACCTCTGACCCCTGAGGCCTGAGGCCTGAGGATCTACCAATCATACGATTTGTATCAATGAATCAATTTATCTATCATCTATCTATCAAACTTGAATCAATGTATCATATCTTTCCAGTTGTATCGATCAGTTCGGCTCCGAGACTTCTGTGTCGTGTGACATCTTGGTGAGTTATCGGAATCAGAAATGTACCTTGAGCCTGCTTTCGGCAGGCCTTCCTACTTATGTATGATGAGTGACAACGGAGCCCATTTTGCCGATATCAACGCCCAAGCATCAAACCTTTTCTATTCTTATCGTGAACTTGGAATGTTTTAAAACCCATTGATTCATCGACTGATCCAAGGACCAAGCTGAACATGGGTGACCTTACACTTGCACAGGGCCGACTTTTTGGTGCCATTACAGAATCCGCCCTCTTTGGTACGATACTATATTGATGTATCCTTGCTCAACTGCTCACACTGACGTGGAGGCATTAATTTCGTTCTCTTTCTTATAATTAGTCGCTTATTTCTTAGGGAGAAGGAATGGGATATCGGCAAGCGTGTTCGCTTCACGACGATCATTGTCATATTCATCCTTTGCATGATCCACTGGGTGAGTGTTACAATTCCGTCTCGTAGGCTGTAAGTGACTCCCATTGACACAACTTGTTTAGGCAGCAGTGATTCGAGAGCTCCAATTGGCTTTCTTCGGCAACACGCCACCGGATGTCTTTTACTCCAACCGTGCCCTCCCCATTGATTTGACGCAAAAGGGCGTGTATGCAGTGGGCAACGTTCTTGCCGATGCATTGCTGGTGTGTATACAAGGCATCATGATGACCCACACATATCAGATTATAGATTCATCGCACATATGTTATATTTGGGAGGAGCTGGATTGCGGTTATGGCTCCTTGTCTTTCCCTGGCTTCTACAGCTGGTGCAAACCTACTCATATCCTGGCTGTCTTTCTGACCTCCTTGTTTAGTATTGTGGATGACTCTTATCAACGTCTACAGCAAATCCCCACCCGGAACGACATTATATTATCCCACCATTGTACGAGTTGCTCCTGCCGCTTTTGTCACCTCGTTCTTAACAAATGTGATGATTACTACAATGGTCATCGTCCGTATCAAATATGCTATGCGGTCTACGAAGTTTACTGGGACATCGTCTCGTTTGTACTCGCAGGTCATTGCATACTCCGTCGAATCTGGCCTGTTGTATGCGATCTGTCTTTTGATCATGGGGATACTCTACCTCCTGAAAGATAACGGCCTTGAAATTCTATCGGGATCCAACATGCAAGGTACTCAGCTAACTTTTGACGAAACTCGTCTCACTAAAATGCGTTGCATTAGTACTAGGAGTAGTCCCGACACTCCTGACTTTGCAGAAGAAACTTGGCCTCAGTATTTACGATGCTGCCACCAAAACAACAACTGAACGAGCCCCACAATCCACTTTGCAATTTGACGTACCTGACTCCACTCAGACCCATGGTTCGACGACTGATCGAGAATATACAAGGAGCATTGGGCGTGCTGAAACGGACAAAATTAACAGTGTAGTCTGGAGCATTCAACCGAGTACATTGAACCAGTCAAATCAAGGAGGTGAAGCTGATTGTGGTCCAGGCAAGGTAGAAGTCGTTTAGATCGATAGCTCGTTGGCTTTTTCAATAATATTTATTTGAGACTTGTAGAAGCAGAAGCAGACCGAACTAGATGCAAACATTGACTTGTATGTACTCTGGGGCACTCCGTAATATGCAAGAAGCGGACCGACAACCATAGACTTGAAGCGACCTACGTCAAAGCAGTAAATCGCATCCAAAGGCCGCCCTACAAGGATTCATAAGCACGAGGAAATCTGCTCCGCAACGGTACTTGCCTGAAGCGAGAGAGTCAAATCTGATTTAGGCTTTATCTTCTCCATGGCTTTTCTACCACCAACTTCTTGAGCCCACGAAGGGGGAGGAAGCGAATCAAGAGGTTGGGCATCCAAGGCCAGACTGATAGTGCTGAATGATTGTAACATCCGAATCGTAACAAAGGATATCTCGTGAAGTGCAAACTAGAATTGCAAATATTATTTCGCTGGTTTGTTGTGACAATGGAGATATACCTGTTGCCCGAGACAAATTCGTGGCCCTAGACAGAGTCAACAGAAGGATTCATACCGGTACGAGGCTTACCAGCGTTAAATGGGAGAAAAATGAACGGATTGTCAAGGAAGAACTTATTGAGCCTATCATCCAGGAACCGGTCCGGGTCAAACTGTATGAATCGAAAGTCAAAGAATACAACGAGAGGGTTAGTTTCGAACCGTGTGAGCATCTGGACCCCATAAATCTTCCCTTCTTTGCATATGCATCACAGCAATCGGAACCCTGAAGAGTGTGAGAGAAGAAAGGAGAGAACGGCATCATCTACTTCGTTTTTGCTGGGATGTAGAAGGGCTTCTGGCCAGGAGTTAAAGCAGGAAGTGTCGTTGCCTTGATGGGTGACCTGCGTGTCAACGTGAACAAAGACTACAAGACTTCAAGAGTCAAACCTGGCATTCCCGGGGACCGGAGGAAAGAGTCGGAGAGTTTCTATGGGTATGGTGAGAAAAAGTTGCAGTTTTAACTGGCACGAACCTTGGATCACAGCTCGGAGATACTTCATGTCTCGCAGATCACCATAAACGGGAGATCTATCTGGTCCAACACGAGTCATAATTTCCTCTCGAAGTCGTCGCAATACTTGAGGATGTGTTGCCAAAGCATAAAATACAAAACTAATGGCTGACAAAGTCTGTTTCACCATTAAGTATCATGGGTCATGAGTGGCTAGTGGTGACTTACAGTATCACGACCAGCAACTAGCATAGTCAACGTCGTATCAAATATGAGCTTGCTATCTGAAATAAAAGTCAGTGGGCCTCAAGAACTACGCCAAATCATATACCAGTGGTGATGCTAACCAGATGATCTAGAAGAGTGGCATGCTCGGCGTCCTCATCGGTCTGTACCTGTTTCAAAACCTTCTGTTCATTCTTCTTGAATAGAGCTGCATTGATGATAGGTTGAACAAATTCGCGAACGATTACCATGTCATCACTGAGTCAGTTCAAATTCTTCGATTTGATCACAGTTATCGCATGTGCTTACTGAGTTCTGTCGCGCCAGATTTCCTTCAAGGGCCAGAGCGGTGCCCTTCTGCTTCTTTGAGCAAGATGATGTTGAAGTCTGTGAAGAGCGCGGGAATACTCCATAATTTTGATCGAATCGTGGTTATGATTCACTGCTTCCGACTCATAACCAAGTAAAAATTCGGTGGCTGTATCCAAAGTGAAGCCAGATACAAGATTTTGAAAGTCGACCGGTTCGCCGTTGGCGGCGCGGACAGCAGAGATCAACCGTTGCCCGTGGTGCTCAAAAATTTCAAAGTCACTGACTCTGCTTTTGGCAAAGAACGGACGAGTCATTGAGCGGTGGAACCTAGGAGGAGTAAGGCCGGACTACGAGTACATGCGGTGTGTACTAACTTCCACATTTCACCATCAGAGTTGAGCACACCTAGTCCCAAAACCGAACTAGATTGTTGTCGAAACCGTTCACCTAGAAACCTCAGCGCCAATTGTACATGTTTGAAGGAGCAACACCTACCCTTCTCCCAATTAGACTGCTCTGTTGCGAGAATCAGCTTGAGATGACTAGGTTCACATGTAACGATCTGCGACGGCGCTGAGGGAGTGTTCGTAGCCAAGAACATTACTTACTCTATCATGACCAAGGATTCGCATATTGAAGATATTGCCATAGACTCGGGTGACAAGTCGAAGATTGTCGACTATACCAACAGCTAGTAAGGTGTACTACTGAACCAAGATACACTCTACTTACATGGATATCCATCTCGACCATCTTTGAGTCTTCCCAGCAGAAGGTCCAGATTTCCCGGCCACTTACCCCTCAGAACTGGCACTCTCACTGCTCCCAAAGCCTCCATTTCGCGGTTCTCCCAAAAGTTGATCCATACAGAACGAAAGACAATGAATAAAGGCAAAGAGATCAACGACAGTAGACCAGTATAATCGACAAGCCAGGGAGCTATCGCGGACTTGTTATTAGCCAACCAGATAGCTGAGTAGACCAGTAACGGTGGACCAAATATATGAGGGGAAATTTGCAAGATGAAAGATATTCCGGGGGTCATCGACATGAGTGGGAGTCGTGAAGTTGGAAAAGATGCTGCAATTGCCTAGTTGGTTCATGTGCAGCTCGTGGGAATGATACATGAGGAAGAAGCTTCAAAGATCATTCTTCGAGAGCTTCTCCCGAGACCCCAGCCACCACTATTTTTCTCGATTGATATATGTACATATGTGCCTATGACAGCCTCGGCCGAGCTTTCCTGGCAGTTTAGAGCCGGACTCGTCTCAGTACCTGATCTTTCCGTTCAGATAAGGTTCGTTGTAACTCACCTACTTTGTTTGTCATGTCTGTGCACCATGGGGTCGCTCATTCGATACAGGAAAATCAGGCCAACAAGGAACAGCAAACCCCGCCGCCGCTCAGGGAAGCTGCTATCAATCCACTCCAATGGTCAAAACAAAAAAAATGGGTTAATGTGATACTGGTGTCGGTGCAAGGCACTTTACCGCCAGTTTGCAGTACATTTCTTGCTGTCGGGGCGGCACAAGTGGACCAAGAATTCGATGTTCAAATTCCGACCATCTCCGCGCTTCCAGTTGCTCTCTTTGTCGTGGGCTTGGGTATAGGACCTTTATACCTAGCGCCACTCAGTGAAACCCATGGCAGGAGAATAGTATATATTATCTCTTTCGGTCTATTCTCTCTATTCAATATA
Source organism: Megacollybia marginata (assembly GCA_003313965.1). NCBI lineage: Eukaryota > Fungi > Basidiomycota > Agaricomycetes > Agaricales > Porotheleaceae > Megacollybia > Megacollybia marginata. The sequence continues at coordinate 15,541 of QLOY01002645.1, forward strand.
GGCTGCGCTCTTGTCAAAAATGAGCCTGGCCTCATCGTGTTAAGGTTGCTGGCTGGCCTTGCAGGAAGGTATTTAGTTGCATACTCTTATGACTCTTTCTTGACTCGCGATGAACATATACCTAGTGCTGGCCCATCGTTGGGAGGAGGAACTATTGGAGATATGTTCACAAGAGAGGAACGAGGAACCGCTCAGGCTCTGTATGGTCTTGGTCCGACACTGGGTCCTTCGGTAAGCAAACGTGAGCATTGGTACACTTGTTTGAGATCTTTTAATTAGCTTGGTGGCCTAATTGGTGGTTATATCGTGAGCAAAGCAGGGTGGCGTTGGTTAATGTGGATTATGGCGATAGCGTATGTGCTATAGGTCAATCTTCAGACTCGTCCCTGATTCAGTTGCAGCTCAGGGACTACGACGATCTTGTCCATCCTTTTCCTCAGAGAGACCTATTATCCATACCTCCTGGCTCGTTCAAGAGGTGAAAAGACTGCATCGCCGCAGATTGAGTTCACCCAGAGTGTTACGCGGCCCATTCGGATGCTGTTCACTGTCCCGATCGTGACAGTTATGAGCGTCTACATGGCCATTGGATATGGCATATTCTACCTCCACCTTGTTACAGTCCCTCTCTTGTTTGGGCCGGTGCCTCGCTACGGCCTTTTCAGTTATCAGTGGCTTCATGGAAATGACGGGTTGGCTTACCTTGGCGTCGGTACGTCTGCATCTATATACCGTCCCATCTTGATCGTTGTCTTTAGGAATTGGCTGTTTCATCTCTGCGTTCGTATCCGCCTTGACCTTGAACAGATCATACCGTGCTCTGGCGAACAGGTACAAGGCGTCAAAACCCGAGTTTCGAATGCCTTTTATGCAAGTAGGTCTCAAGTAAGGTAGGCGACATACACTTACTGCAAACTTGCAGAGAGTGGCCACTGCTGCGCATGGCATGTACGAATCCCACAACCACGCGCATAGAGTCATATCAGTATATATATAAAAAAGTCATACGTAACGTTAGAAAGCAATCATAGGCGTATTCCGAGTCCCTATTTATAGGGATTTGGTCTTTACTGCCCCTGTCGATCCCTAAACTTCTGACTTAAATCCTTTAGGAAACTTCTCATCTTCTCTTCTGGGGCTGTGCTATGCCTTTATTATTATGATGTCATGATATGATGTCACGTACTCGCCTTTAGATTATAGTGGGTCATATGAGTGCGAAATAAATAACTTTTCTTTTGTATGTGTTTGTTTGACACTCCTTCCCTTCCTTCCATTTGTTGTTTGTAAACCTCTTTTGCCAATCTCTTTCCCAACTACACGCCCACCCCACTTCCGTAGTGGAACAATGGTCGAAGCAAACAATTGTGTAACTGCTATCAAACTGTTGCCCAACATCGGTTTAAGCAACACACATCAAACACTTGTATGTAAATAAAGGTATAAACCCTGTCACTACCAATACTCAACAAGGGTTTGGATGCTCAGAATGTCCAGAATGTCCTATTTATGGAACACACCAATTCCGAAAATGCAAAAAATTTCATTTTTGTACTATCTACAACTTACAGCTGACTGCTTCTGCCATGGGTGCAGTCACCACCTAAACCACTGCCATTCTCAGAGTGCACATTAAATCTACACCAACAAGGTCAGTGAGAGCGAGAAGATGGATTAAATATAGCAAGTTGGTTGATTCCAAAAAAATTGATTGTTGCCATGCAAAGCGAAAGGGTCATGGTCCTGTACAATTAGTATCAAACCTCCACTGAAATAGAGAACTTACAGCTGGGGGGTCTCAGATACTAGTACAGATGCGAAACAAACAAAAGGAAGGAAAGGCATCAATAAGGCATTTGCAGCGTGCAGGTCCTCAACTTGAAACTGACCTGATAAAGAATTAAAAACAATGTACATATACAAAGCAATTGACTTACTGGCACGACACAATGGTCACCATTGGCGATCCGCTCAATGCCTGTCACGATGCAAAAGTAAGTAAAAATGTGCTTGTATGAACAAGAACTCGCTTTGAAATGCTTGTGAGTGAGGATTTTGTCATAAGCGGAAGGGGGAAGGGGTGAGGAAAGGAGGGAGCAGAAGACGATGGTGGTTCAAGTTGAACTTGTGCAAAGTTCAACCAATGCGTGACACGCTGATTTCATGCCCGGCAGCTCAGCAAGGCTCAGCATGTCAATTCTTGTTCGGTTCCAGCCAGCTCCAGTCATCCCATATTGCTTCATGCGTCTTCACGTCAGTCAACTTATGCTACACTAAGGGTCAGACCTTTGTTTAATGCAGAACTGGCTACATCAGTTTTACTATCATCCAGCCATTACAAAACCATCATTGACGGCCTTTGTGAAACATAGGTGACATTCACAATGGTTTTATCAAAAATAAGTACTGGCCGTGTACACCTCTTTCGTTCGTGTCTGCTTCGGTCTGTTGAATTGTGCGACACGAGCCTCTTTACTTGTGCCAGCCTCCATACCATTCTACCATTGACCTTATTTACTGCATGTGTCCATTCCTGTATTTCCTGATATGTGTACATGTCCGGTACAAATGCATACCTTTGTTAATAAAAATCATTGTCTTCGTATGCACAATGTTCCTCCTCAGTATCCGGCATTATATCAATACTCTGGGCATCAGATTTTTTCCCATTAGTCAAGGGTATTGCTTCGCTGTCTACTGAGTATGCTTCTTTTCGGATCAAGGAAAACAGCAGCGACGAGCAATGGTATCAATCTATTTCTGTCTCATGCATGGGAATACAGCTAATTTGACTGTACACAGAATCCAGCTTTTGGAACTACCCACATCAGCAATATTCGTGAAGAAGACACTGGAGGTATGCATCTCTCGATCAGTTCGCATCCTTGTTCAACGGCCCAGTTATGTGCCATTCTGGAAAGAGTGTGTGGTGAGAATGGTGGTCAAGTTGAGATTGACAGTGTCGAATGGTTCAGACGACTGACTCTTGACATTATCCAAACATTATCAAGCAGATGCAAATAAATTCTCCCACAGGATTCAACTGCAACTTTGAGGCATTGAGCCTGACCGTCAGTGCAAGTTAGCGCTATTCACCCACCACCCAGGACAGTACGTGACCCTCCCAAAAAAGCTCAATTGAAGTCCACGAGCAGCAAGACGATGCACACACCCGATTTGACCAGTTTCGACACCTCAAGCAGATGTAGCAAGTAATTACTGATATTATTCAAGTTATTGCTATCTAAGTACATGGGCCAGTAAATTGAACCAGTGTATTAAGTCAAGAACACAGAAATGCTTTGAGTCAATGGTAATACTTACCATGGGCTTGTTGGTCTACTCAAAGTGTAAGCAAACAAATCCAGTCCTTGTGAACCTGGATTAGACAAGGTATGGCCAATGGTGTGGACATTGAGAATTTGAGGGACATTGACAGTGGCTTTGATGTGGATTATTTGCAGTCGGCAGGTGACAAATGACAAATGACGACAACGGCTATTGGTGAGCAATGACAGGAGTAGTGCTGAGGATGACGACGAGCTGATAAGAGGCAAGGTGGTGGTTGGTAGTCAATCAAGAACACAAATTTGGGCAATCAACAAAGATGCGTCCTTTGTTTGGGACTGTTTAGGACTATTTAGGAAGTTGATTGCATGCGCTCATGTCTGTCACATCTGACTTCAGTGTGTTGCATCTACAATCAGGTGTTGCATTTCATGGATATAGGTAATAGACAGAATGATGACATAGCCTCAGAGCAGGCTTCGAGCTTTTTTTGGAAGGTCACATGCTGTCCTGGTTGGTGGGCAAATAGCGCTAACTCATCAGTGCACAGTCCAAAGACCTGCATGATGCCTTCTTGCTTCACAAGGCAACTGTTTGAATTGAACCGACTGAAGAGCTTTATTCTGGCTCTTCGCATTCTAGTAAGCTTCTTCGAGCCCCTCAGCTTCATTGACATTACCCAACAGCCTGATTTCAATACAGAAGTATGTGAAACTGATGAGAAATGGCTGCAAATAGGCCAAGGACTGCTCGAGGAAAGTAGAGCTGCAGTCTTGGGGACAGATGAAAAGACTGGCCAGGACCTCTTGTCATTATTGATCAAAGCCAACCTGTCTGACAACGAAAATCAAAGGATGACTGACAAACACGTTGTCGCTCATAAGTGGTCAGTCATTATTGTGCCCTCCAATAGGCAAAGAAATTGCCACCTTCATTATAGCCAGTCATGAAACGACCTCATAAGTAGAGGGTTCGTTTCCTCATCCATTATCAGTGATCAATGCTCAATATAGGACCTCTTCTATATGGGCTTTGTATGTATTATGCCAAGACAAACACATCCAGACCAAACTTCGAGACGAGCTTCTTTCTCTTGATACAGATAATCCAACTATGGACCAACTCAATTCTTTGATGTATCTTGACCACATTGTCAAGGAAGCTATGCGATATCACTCACCTGTTGTCTTTCTTACTCGTGTTGCCACAAAAGACGAAGTAATCCCCTTGGGCAAACCTTACATGGATGTGCAAGGTATTCAGCATAGTAGCATTCTGTGGGTCTATTTTCTTCATCCTATTGTACTTTATTGCTCTTTTCAAAATAGAATGGACAACTGCCTTTTTGAGAATTGTGCTTTTTTTAGAAGCAGTCACTTTTTGCTCATACCTCAGTCAGGACTCCATAGATTTTAATGAAAATTACATATACTTCCTTGTAAGACCAAGCTGCACATCAGGAAAAACCCTTTTTGACCTGGCAAACCTGGCAAACTTGAGTAAACCTGAGTCAACCTAAGTCAACCTGAGCTGATCTGGGACTAACCTAGACATGACCTGGGCTGACCTGGGTTGACTTGGGCTAACCTAGACATGACTTAGGTTGACCTGGCTGACCTGAAAATTGAGACTTAAACCTGGGACTGACCAAGGTTGACATAGGTTGATCCAGGTCAACCTTGAGGCATCCAGGTTAAAAAGGGTTTTTCCTGATGCAGATGCCCATAGCAAAGAAATCACAAAATCCAACCTCGAAAAAATCATCCTCAGCCTGGCTGTTTGCAGTCATATCTCAGCCAGAACAGGTCATGTAAGGATGCAGTAAGTTAGTAATATGTTTTATATTACATTGCTCAGGTGTGCAGCTATATCAGAGAGCTGTGAGAGCTGTACCTCAGACAATACAAACAGATATCCTGAAATCAACCATCATGTGACTTTGGTTGATGTTCATCCATTGTTGTGTTACACTTTACATCAGTCTTTTAACATTTTACTTGCGCACTTTTTGAACTTTTTTGCTTGCAAAAAGCAAAAAAGCAAAACAGCAAGAAAAGCTTTATAAAAGGGAAAAAAGCCAAAAAAGTGAAAAAAAGATAAGCTACTGTCACTATGTCTACACAGCTTTACTGGTCTATGTCGGAAAAATCCGAATTGCCTTTTAAGGGAACACATTATCTCATCAGCGGTTCCCAGCATTTACGGGCCCTGACAACTATTATTTAAGAGCCCATAAATACTGATAACTGCTTATGAGATAATGTGTTCCCTTAAAAGGCAGTTCAGATTTTTCCGACATAAACATTTGTAGCTTTTTACACTTTTTGACTTTTTGTAACTTTTTATAACTTTTTCTACTTTCTATACAGCTCACTTTTTTGAAAAGCATACCTAGCTTTTGTACTTTCGAACTTTCACACTTTTTGCTCTTGCACAAGCTTGTGCAAGGTCAAAAAAGTAACATGACAGGTTTCTGATGTATACTACTCCCAGCACCACCCTTGCATCTCAGTAATGCTACTCAGAGTCTCTATAGCCCTTTAGCTTGTCCCCAAGTGCTGCCATCTCCTCCCAGTGATTGAAAAGAGCTGGTAGACAGGCCAAATTTTACATGCTTGAGTTTTGGAATTTTTTTTGCTGTGAGCATCTGCAGCTTGGTCTTACAAGTAACTATATGTAATTTTTATCAAAATCCATGGAGTCCTGACTGAGGTACAAGCAAAAAGTGAATGCTTCTAAAAAAACACAATTCTCAAAAAGGCAGCTGTCCATTCTATTTTGAAAAGAGCAATAATCATTACAGTGTGCAGCATACGGAAAGATCAAGAGGTTGAAATATGCATCCTTGTGGTAAACATCGAGAAGTCCCCCTGGGGTGAAGATGCCATGGAGTTCAAGTACGTCTTTTCACTCGTAGTGCACTGCTATCTGTTGCTTTCCTTGCAGACCTGAGCATTGGGACTCTCTGCCAAAGGCTATTGCGACGACAGGTATGCTACAATTAGTATTGATGTTTCATTGAGCTAACACAAGCAGGTGTCTGTTCAGATATGCTCTCTTTCCTCAGTGGTGCTCATTCATGCATCGGATTCAAGTTTTCAGTAGTCAAGTATGTTTGCACCTTGCAAGTTTTTATACTAAACAATGCATATCTATAGGATAAAAGCAATCTTATACACGTTGATCTGAGCATTTGAGTTCGAGCTGGCTGTTGCTGCCGATGAAATTCAACAAAGTCAAGCTTCTGGCATTGTTGAGTGACCCGTTCTCAAGTCAAACCCTGATCATCATGCCTGATTACCTTTGTTTATAACACCTGTTTGCCAAAATGTATCTGTTTAATATCTGAGCCTGCTTTACTCCGATGTTTCTTAATTCTGCACACGGTCGCGAACTAATGTGCCACTTACAACTTTGGTTACTGATGCATGGCACTGAATACGAATCATGCTCAATGATAATTGATAATCGCTCGACTGATCGAACTCAATCAGCACTCACCACGATCTTCAATATCATTTAGATCCCATGTAAGGTCGAATGTCGAGTACATGCTGCTGGAACTTGAAGCTAGGTAGATTATTGGATTACCAAATTTGATCTTCTGGAGCTGGTCGAAGATTAGAGCAGATTATGCTTGAAATCTTCATGTGAAAGTAAGGGTTGGCAGCCAGGTACTCATACTCATATAAATATCCGACACCACTGGCCAATGCTCTCAGCGTATTGTTTAATTCACTCTCTTTGTCAACACAACAGGCAGCTCTCCTTTCGCAAGTGTGATATCATCATGCATCTCCTCAAACCAGTTGTCTAGATCATAACTGTCAGCAAAGCGAATATTGAAATGGCGCAATACGGAAGTGATAACTATCCTCATCTTCCTGTAAGCCAATTGTTTCCCAACACAGTTCATTGGTCCAAAGCTGAACGGGATGAAAGCTGTCAAGTTGTGAATCTTTGAGACTGTTTCTCATCTTCCTTCTGGGATATGATCTTTTCATTCCAGCATTGCCGATTTTGTTACCGAGGGACTCAGACTCACCACCTGTTCACGGGATGGCCCACTTAGGTCACCTTTGAAGCAAGGCACATTAAAGGGAACAGACATGTCAATCAATCCTCAAAACACACATAATCGGCTTCACTCAGCCTTTCCTCAATCTCAGATGACTCAACTGCCAAACTATTGAACCATAATCCCAGGCATGCTATATGCCTTTCGAGCAAGAAGTTGTCCAGTTTAGGTAACCACTCTTCCAACCCGTCGTATGTAAAACAAAGATCTAATGTCCAACCAATGTATAGTATCTGCAAATGCTGAGTCCTGGTGACTATGAGCACCAGCTCTCTGACGGTGTCAGTGGGTGTGTCATAGCCTAAGATGGTCAGGGTGTGCATACAGCTTAAATCAATGACAAAGCCTCCTAAGAAGTATAAGCATGAACGTATGATGCACAGAAAATTATTGCTGTATTGGTAAAAGATCAGTGTTTCAAGTGTAGCCGACATCTGATGCAACACATGCTGAGACATGATATTCCCGATGTCAATATGTATATGCAAGTGAGTGGCCTGAGTAGATGGAAGCAGTGATACCAATTGAAGCAAAGCTGAGCAATGCACAGAGTCCACACATATGTCGGTCAAACCATCTTCATTATAGGTTGTCATCATGCAAGCATGCTTGTTTGGTGAAATCGAATAACCCAAAACATCAATGCGCCAGAAAGTTATTTGTTGATGATGAAGGAAGAGATAGACGGGTCAGAAAGAAAAAGTGTTCGTAACGACAACGCAGTTGATGTGTTGTGATTCCACAGGAAGGGTAACCACATCGAATTGGACATCACAAAGGTACAGAAAGGTAATGCTTGTAAATTGAGACAAAGCCTGCCATTCTGCATCGTTGATCTTAGTGCTGAATAAGACCAGAGTCAATACGTGCCCTATGGAGTTGAGGGTGATGGTCAGCATCGGTGTGTGACAGCCTTCATCAATGCCTTTTAACGTGATTGCTGAGAAAACCAAAGGAGCTACAAGCCAATTCAATGATCTGCATGCAGACCACATGTTCAGCAATTGCTGTGTTGAGCACAGCTCGATGATGAGCAGTTGAAGCTCAACAGGAAAAGTATGAATCATGGTCAGCGGGAAAGGTCCTAGGTTTTTTTTTTGTTTGAGCAAATATATGAATATATACTGTCATTGCCAGATAAATATTACAAGTCGATCATGATCGAAATAGGCATCAATTACCTCTTTCAGGCTGCACAAAAAAAGATGCCAACACTTGTGTTCGTCCTGCACGATCGGCAGGCAGTTGTTCTCCCTGAGCCAACTTCTTATCAAGGTTTTCAATGCAACGTTCTGGGTAGGAAGGACTGCAATGTTGGTACATTGAGGACAAGGTGTGCTTTCGATTGTGCCAGAAGAAGGCTGAAGGAGAATGTGTATCACATCGCATAAACAATATGTATGGCCACATTGTAAGCTAACTGACAGTCAGTGAGGTAGACTCAGCAAAAACAAAAGGGACCAACATTATTGGCATCAACATCAATTGTTTGCAAACACTGCAAAAGAACACGTTGGGCACTTTGCCACTGGCCAATACGGTTTCAATGTCCCATTGTTGTGCATTGATTAAGAAATCTGTAGCATCGTTTTTTGTTTTTTCAGTGAAAGGTGGCAATTGTCTGGCTGCATAGAGAGCAACTCATCTATGGTTGACAGCAGTTACAGCCCAGCAGGACATATTGTATATACGGTGTTGCGTCTTATCAAATTTGGGAGGCATGGCACATAAAAATGTTAGATGATAACGGCCAAAGGTTTATTATAAGAGTATATGATAGAGGGGCCTGTCTCATCAATTGCAATCACTTTCATCATCTGCCATGATAACGTCATGGTCCATTCCGTGATGTTTTGACCGTTTGGAAATTCTTGCCATGGCATCGTCATCAAAGTCTGCCACCTGTTTTATTGAGACCCTTGCAGATAAAGTTGGAATTCTGGAGTCTTAAGGCAGCAGACTGTGCATTGTCAAATAAACACGTTTGTGTCTCGTAAAAGTACTTGCCATAGTGAATCCGTTATCCAACACAATGATCATTCTCATTGTAAGGCCCAAACGACGACTTTCATTAGAGGCTAGAACATTTATGGTGAAATTCAGCTGGACTATGCAGATAACAGTTGAAGAGCCCGCCAGATAACTGTACCTGGCCAGCCAAATCTCACTGCAGGCTTTTGCAGAAATGTGTCCTCGCCGGTCAATTCATACTGCAGGCTTTTGCAGGAATTGTGTCCTGGCCGGTTAGGGAGTGGTTGAGGGTCACCTTAACAGTCGCATCTCAAGTATGACAATGTGTATAGAAAGGCAATGGTTATAGTTGACCCTATGTCTTTTCAATGGTTCTACATTACTAACAACTGTTCTATTGCCACTGGTTCCCAAAAACTACACAACACAGCTCTGGTCAGTGATAACCATTGTCCTTGAAGGTATTCTACAGCTCTGAACATCTCTAACCAGCAGAACTGGCAGGTTGTAACCATTAACCTAAGTAGTTGCACAGAACTTTTCAAGTATTGTGTGGTTCTCTACATTGAAGTTCTGGTATATTATAACCATGCCATCAAATAGTTAGACAGAACCTTTTGAGTATTTTATGGTTCTGAATTTCTCTACATTTAAAATGCAAAAAAACAAATGTTGCAGCTGGGGTTGAACTCTGTTGTTCGGCTGTAGCATTCCAACAGAGGTCAGAGACAACTAACTGCACCATAGCACCACATGTTTATTTCCATATTTTTACTGTGTTCGTCATTTGGCTTTGGAACTTGATTAAAAATTTTGTTGTATAAGGCTGCTATCAGACTACATTTAACAATTGAAGATATGGTTCTATGGCTCAGTCAGTGTAGCAGCGCAGTTACCTACTAAGCAATTAGGTTCTATTCATCATCTAGGCTTTTTTCTGCAATGATTTTTTTTGGTTCAATAAAATCATACATTGTCCCAACAGTTCCATCCAACTGGAATATTTGATGTTAAAGACTCACCATATTGGCAGTCTCCAGTTGAACAGAGGCAGACAATGGCTTAATGGTTCTACACAACTATTAGCTAACAAAAACTGAATGGTGGAGACTCACCCTATTGCCAGTCTCTGGCTAAGCAAAGACCAACAGTTCTATTCCATTAGTCAACAAACACTGAATGGTGAAGACTCACTATATTGACAGTCTCTAGCCAAACAAAGACAGATGAAGGATCAACAGCTCCATTCAACCATACACTGAGTAGTAGAGAGTCACCATACTGGCAGTCTCCAGTCCTACACAGCTGAAAACAGCCCAAACCGTTTTATTAAACCTTTAACCAACAAGCATTAAACAGTAGAGACTCACCATACTGGCAATCTTCAGTTCTGTTGAACCTTTAACCAACAAGCATTTAAGTAGAGACTCACCATACTGCCAGTCTCCAGTCCTACAGAGCTGATGACAGCACAAACAGTTCTATCAAACTCTTAGCCAATAGGCATTGAACAGTAGAGACTCACCATACTGCCAGTCTCCAGTCCTACAGGACTGATGACAGCCCAAACAGTTCTATAAAACCTTTAGCCAATAGGTATTGAACAGTAGAGACTTGCCATACTGCTAGTCTCCAGTCCTACAGAACTGATGACAGCCCAAACAGTTCTATCAATCCTTTAGCTGAGAAGCAGTGAACAGGAGAGAGCAACCATATTGGCAAGTTTCAGTTGAAGCTAACTGTTGCCTGACCGGTGAGGACACAATTCCTGCCAATGTCTGCAGTATGAATTGACCAGCAAGGACACATTTCTGCAAAAGCCTGCAGTGAGATTTGGCTGGCCAGGTACAGTTATCTGGCGGGCTCTTCAACTGCTGCCCCGGACTATATCACCTACAGACACCTCAGAAGGCAGAATGGTGTCAACACTGTGTATATTTAGACACAGACAAAACGGAACAGTTTACTCACAGATCTGCAGAAGGTGCATGAAAGTATTTAACAACATTATCAGCAGTATGGATCCAACATTCGTTGATGAAACTGGCCAGAACACCATGTGGATCTACACCATCAGCAAAGTTGCAATGGTCGTCATCGTCGGCGAAATCCACTTTGGAGAACAGCCAATTACTGAATTTGATACCCTGATAGTCATTATACAGAACAGTTGACCACTGAATTGCATGATGACCAGCTCCTTTTCTCTGCAACAACACTGACAGCTTCTGAATGGAAAGTATATCTTCATGGAATTGCTCGGAATCGAAACCGGTCAGCGTCACGAATTGGCGTAGTCCCATTCGATCCTTGATGTCTCTCTTCACAGTCCTGATCCATATTCTCAGTGTATTGCAACCGACAGTAACAAACTAACCTTTTGTCGAAGGGTGGCAAATGGTATTCCTCTGATGCAGAACAAAAATTCGACAGGGTCAGTGCCACAGTCGTCGATCATATGCATCATGTCACCATTTGAGGCCATAGTGAACTTATGAGCAGGTGAATCCTACCAATACTCAGAGGGAACTGTAAATCAGTAATGCATACCATTCTCGCAACCCAAAAGGATGAGATGGGAATAGTGTTGGATCCTCCTATTTCGATACTATGTCCAGAGTCCAACGAAGTTCCTTAGAAGAACAATGGGTTGATGTTTGTATCAGCAAAGAGGTACTCACTAGCTTTTGTCTCATCGTAGAAAGAATCCATGTCAGAAGTAATAGGAGAAAATGCGATGGCAAGAAGTACGAGATCGGTAAATATATATGCAATTGTTGCTAACGTTTCAAACAATGGCAATGTACCTGATATCAATTATTTGCAGTATTGTATTCGAGTGTACGACCGCCACAAGCAGAGAGATCTACGTCCTTCAAATCACATTCCTTGACAAGCATATTACCTGTTTCAATGCCATCATGGAACCATACCTTATCTTCCTTGATGACTCTGGTAGTGTAATGGCTTGAGCCATGGTAGGTCACAACTGCAAGCGCAAAGGTGCTGAAGGATTGATCACGTGAGACAGTCACAAATTGATCGACTGTAATGTTCGCTTTGCCATTCAAATTGAATGCGATCAGCAGTGGCTGATCATTCCAGACAATGCGAGTATGAACAGCAGCTCTACAAACTGTACATGAATCATTATCAACGATCGGGGAGTTTAGCCACAAGTCCGTGCTGTTGTGTGTTTGTTCCATCGCGTTCATTACTGGTGTATGAATGGGCACAGTATTTGTTTGCAAGCTGCAGTTCATGCATATTGACACCCTTGTATAAACTGGTTTGTTTGAAAAAAAAGAGTGTTCCCAAATGTTGTTCATGCTGGTTAGGCTTTGGCCGAAAGGATGGTTGGACGGAAAAGCTCGATGCAGGGAGTGTCAAAATACATTCCTGCATTGATGTAACAACATGTCATCCTCTGTACTTCCAGCAAATAGAGTGGGAAGATCAGAAAGAAAGCGATCACTTACTGCAGGCAAAAGCGCAGTCCACAGTGCAGGATTCGCCTGCCAAACAGAAAATAGTGAGACAATAGCAGAGTCGTAACCGCAGCTCCAATTCACAGCATCCCATACAACACCTGTTTTCAACAATTTCCTATATTTCGATAATTTGGTTTTTTTTGACGGTGGCGATTCGTCTTCAGTGTCACGACCATGTTTGCGTGAAGGTTTAGATATATCTAAAGTGTCGTTGTCAGCAGGCCCAAGGTCTGTTTCAATCCATCGCAACGGCTTTGGCATTTGTGCAGGATTATGTTTTTTACCAAAATGATCCTGGTATGCCTTGATTAGAGGCCGTCTTCGATCCAAATGATGCTTGAACAGCAACTTGTCTTTGAACAACCACCTGATACTGTAGGATCTATGCATACCTATTTTGCATAGAACCCGGATAAATTTGGCAGGGCTATCGTACCACCCAAATGTGATTGTTGGCAGGCCTAGCAAGCTCTGGCAGGCATCCGGCATCATGGCAAGAACACAGCAGAACATGGCCAATCTATTTTGGGCAGACAAGAATAAAATGCATAGAAAAGCACTAATAATAGAAATGATTCAAGATAATAATAAAAGCTGCAAAAACATTAATAATAGAAACCACCATGGGTCATGCCCACATTAGGCATGCCTGCATTAGGCAAGCTGTAACCATGGGAACTTTTAATTTTCTGATATGGCCAGACACAGAATTTCAATGTGGTTCTAATGGTGATATCCATTTGAAGCCATTAGTAGGTGTTCCCAGATTAGGCAAGTTGTGACTGTGGGAACTTTTAACTTCCTTATATGGACAGACACAGAATTTCAATGCGGTTCTAATGGTGATATCCATTTGAAGCCATTAGTGGCATGCCCAGATTAGGCAAGCTATGACCATGAGAACTTTTAACTTCCTTATATGGATGGATGCAGAATTTCAATGTGGTTCTCATGGTGATATGCATTTGAAGCCATTAGTGAAGGCATGCCCAGATTAGGCAAGCTATAACCATGGGAACTTTTGACTTCCTTATATGGATGGATGCAGAATTTCAATGTGGTTCTCATGGTGATATCCATTTGAAGTCATTAGTGGAGGCATACCCTGATAAGGCAAGCAGTGACTGTGGGAACTTTTGACTTCTTTATATGGAAAGATGCAGAATTTCATTGTGGTTCTAATGGTGGTATTCATTTTGCTATACATGCTCTTGTTCTTGCACAAATTGCATTTTATTTTTGAAAAAGCCAGCGGTGAAAATATAAATAGACACATACAACTCCTTAAAAGGCATGTATATACCCTCATATGGATGTATTCACTTGTCATAGGCTTATATTCAACTGCTATAGGCCAATATACCCTTATACTGAACCTATCTTTCACTCTGCATACTTGGCCCCAGTCAATAATAGCCTTTGCATATATTGAATGCTAGTCAATAGATAGTGAATGTCAGTCAATCCCAGTCAATAGATTATGAATCTCAGTCAATAGGTATTCAATACAGTATCAGTCTATAGGTTTTGGATATATCTCAGTTTCAGGCCTAGGTCAACCTCTGCATACTTCCGACTTTATAGACCTCTGGCAGACCATCCAAGCCTTTGATGGCTTCAATATTCAAGATTTGAGGTCTACCATAAATGAAAAAGTGTGAAAGTGGATGCCCAGGTCAACTATTCAGGTATCAGATCTACCAGGCAGGTTGATCACACTTTTTCAAATCTTGATAGATTCACTTATAAATATTCTCAGTAAATCTACCAATATATTGGATCCTAATTCCAGAATAGTGAAGCCATCAAAAGCCTGGATGGTCTGCCAGAAGTCTATAAAGTCGGAACACCCATTCAGATATGCATGCAGAAGTGAATGCTATTGATCTGGGCCCATTTTCACACTTTTTCATTTCTTGATGGATCTGCTGATAAATATTTTCAGTGAATCTACCAATATGGTAGACCTCAAATCTTGAATATTGAAGCCATCAAAGGCTTGGATGGTCTGCCAGAGGTCTATAAAGTCGGAACACCCATCCAAGTATGCAGAGGTTGACCTAGGCCTGAAACTGAGATATATCCAAAACCTATAGACTGATACTGTATTGAATACCTATTGACTGAGATTCATAATCTATTGACTGGGATTGACTGACATTCACTATCTATTGACTAGCATTCAATATATGCAAAGGCTATTATTGACTGGGGCCAAGTATGCAGAGTGAAAGATAGGTTGAGTATAAGGGTATCACCTGGTGCATGACACATAGGATAGTGTGTCCTAATCAAAACTTAAGTAATACAATAAATAGATTGACATCCTGGTTTGGATCCAGAGAAAGGCTCAAATTCCGATTCAAATTAGAAAATTTCTTAATTTGACATATCCTAGACAATAGAACAATTGGATTAAGGTAGCGCTAAACAATTGGACTAGGTTGCTAATTCAATCACAAGGTCCCAATAAAAGACAGAATTTAATTGTTTCCTTGCGTCGGACGCATGGTCCAACCAGGAATCCAAGATGGACTTGGCCAGAACAACCAAATTGAGGTCGGTTTCAAGCACCAGGTCTGGTTAGGTCCCTGCAGTGTATTTTGAATAGGCATTTGGCTTGGAAACATTATCATAAGCAGTAGAATAGCTAGAACATCAGGAAAAACCCTTTTTAACCTGGATGCCTCAAGGTTGACCTATGTCAACCTTGGTCAGTCCCAGGTTTAAGTCTCAATTTTCAGGTCAGCCAGGTCAACCTAAGTCATGTCTAGGTTAGCCCAAGTCAACCCAGGTCAGCCCAGGTCATGTCTAGGTTAGTCCCAGATCAGCTCAGGTTGACTCAGGTTTACTCAAGTTTGCCAGGTTTGCCAGGTCAAAAAGGGTTTTTCCTGATGAATAGAGGATTAGAACTTACCCAGACCTGATGGCCGGTCTGCTCCCACCCTGGGTGGACCACCGACATCCTCTCATGCTCAGTGCCACAAACGAGTCCATGAGATAAATGCGGTCAGTCAATGGACTTAGTATCATATTGAATCATGACAGCCTACAGACCTTGCATGAAAACTAATCCCATCACGAAACAAAACCACAGCTCACCGTAAAGGTAATACTAATCCCCAAAGCAATATATGAAGAATGAGACAATAGCGCCTTTGATGGCATAGTTTGTTACATTATAGGTAGTAAGTACTTAGCTACCCAATGGGCTACAACGTAGCGTACAAAACGAAAGCATTGGGGACAGCGCCAGCAAAACGCAACCGGTCACTGGAGTTATGAACCAACCATTTTTTTGCATTTTCTGAACTTTTTTTGCGTTTTCTGCCCCAAGAAGAATATGTACAAGACAGCAAGACTCTCTAAGGCACCATTGGTTCTGAGGCCTCGAAGCAACAACAAAACTCACCAGTGCCAGATCACCCCATGCGTCTCACAATTTCGACCAGCACGACTTCTCCTACTATCGCGAGCACCAATATATGCTCCACCGCAATGTAACCCCTGTTTTCGTGAACGTCGCGTAGATTAACAGAAATATTAGGCTGCAACCCAAAGTCAGTCTTAGAAACAGCTCATTCCTGATGCCACTCACTTCAACCCCATCAGAGAAACCTGGCTGCCCCCGCCATTCAAATTTAGCAGCGCAGTAGCACAGCCTTGGAGGTAACATGGCAAATCCAGTCAAAGCAGAGCATACACTTGTTTGTGCACCAAAGCATACACTTGTTTGCGCAACCGGGATATAGTACAATACTAGTCAACGCATTATCTCACCCAAACCATATTCCATCTACCAGAGCATGTATAACCGACACGTTACTTACCGGACAAGAATCCCACATTCTGCAGACCAGGCCCTGTTCGGACACAAGAAAGGATAAGGATATCATTTCCCTGACTTTGGAACCCATCGACAGGATAGCCCGATGCAAATGCATTAGGCAGTTCATAAACAAGAAAGAATGCTGTACCTTTGATCACCTCTCCTTTGCCCAACTTGAAGGAGAACTCGCCGATGAGCACCCTCAGTGTCTGTCATGAAACGGTCTGTTCAACTCATTCAAGGGGTATGGTGTCGCTATCAGTGGGGTATCAGCTGACAACTTGAGCTTAATTTTCATTCCTGTGCCCTCGTCCCACTCTGGATTCCATCCCCATAGAGCGAGTCTGTTACATCCGTGCACTTAGACTAATCAACCAGCCCTTAAAAGCCCTTGTTCTCATTAGATCTAATCCTTGTTCTGTTTATATCCTTGCATTCATTACTCTTACTAACATTCATATTACTTAACATTCATAAATAGTCCCTTTCGATATTTCTTTATTATCGACTAAAGTAGATAGCACGGCCTCTAGTATATAAGCCTAGCACCAGTGTTGTATACTTCAGTTTAGAAATCAACTTGGATTACACTCAATACTCTACTCTCTCTAACTCCTCTCTAACCGGGTATCGGCCCTCACTCCGCCGAGGCTTCGCTGATACCTTCGCCTAAACCCACGTGGATTACACTCAATACTCTACTCTCTCTAACTCCTCTCTAACCGGGTATCGGCCCTCACTCCGCCGAGGCTTCGCTGATACCTTCGCCTAAACCCACGATCCAGCAGGCATCAGGAAAAACCCTTTTTGACCTGGCAAACCTGGCAAACTTGAGTAAACCTGAGTCAACCTAAGTCAACCTGAGCTGATCTGGGACTAACCTAGACATGACCTGGGCTGACCTGGGTTGACTTGGGCTAACCTAGACATGACTTAGGTTGACCTGGCTGACCTGAAAATTGAGACTTAAACCTGGGACTGGCCAAGGTTGACATAGGTTGATCCAGGTCAACCTTGAGGCATCCAGGTTAAAAAGGGTTTTTCCTGATGAGAGGGCATAGCCAAAGGGTTTACCTTGGTATTCTTATCAAGGGTTTTCTACAAGCCATATCTGTCTATACATCTCGGGCTTGCATTTGGCATAGTCCTTACAGTATTTCTAAACTCTCTCTGACTCGGATCGCTGATGAGTTCTATGTTTCAGGGAGCGCCCATTTTTGGCACTCCTCAGAATAAAGACAGACGCTCATTCAGTTCACTGGCCTCTCAACCAATTCTGGAAGAAGGTCCATTACCTCTCAATACACCTCGAATACCCTCAAGGTTTACTACACCTACAACTCCAACTCGTACTCCATCACAATTGCGATACATTCCAGCTACACCTTCACGTGCTGAAGTCACTCCAGTTCATAGTTCAGACAGTCAGTTCTATCTTCCTGATGATTCACCTTTTGTTCCAAGGTCATATATCATGACTACAAGGGGATCAACTACACCTGGCCCGGTAACCGCCGATTTCATGGAAACACTAAATCAAACTAGATCCTTGATATCAGAACAACGGGATCAGGAAGTAGAACATCGGCGAATTGAACAGCGAAGGAAAGACCGACTTGCTCTCCAAAGCCTCCAAGATGTAACTCGGAGTCAGCAACAATTAGGTCAAATCTTACAGAGCATGGCATCCCAACGACCTACCCCAGTAAATCCAAATGCACCTCCTCACCACAACACTCCGGTATCTTTGGCACCAGTTATTCGGCAGATACCTGACCTACTCTCAAGCGATGTCGTCAGTCATTCGATTATACGACAAGGTAATCGTGAGTATGTGGAAGTGCAATACTTGCAAAACCAAGGTAGAGAGTATTATGACTACCTAGGTAATGATCAGGTTGGAAAGATGCGCTCATCGGAATATGTCTTCGCTGATCACTCAGCAAGACAATCGCCTAGACTACCTCCGGTTCCAGATCCAGACCCAAACCCACCACCTGAAGAAGAAAATCCACCAAACAATGAAGGAGAAGAGGAAATCGAAGAAATTCATGGCGAACCTCCTCCTCCAACACCTCCTGGTGATGATCCTCCAAGTGATGATGGTGGCGGTGGTGGTAATGGTGGCAGACCTTTCAGTGGTAGAGGTCGGCAAAGTCCTTCACCGAGACCTAGGCGAAATCAACGCTCTCAGTCACAACCATCTGACACGGCTGATCAATACAATATGGAACAACTCATGGCAGTCTTTGTTAACATCGCTCAATCTTTGCAGACTTCCGCCAATAACATGAATCGACCTCATATGCCAACGGTGAGAATTCAGCTAAAAGATCCTGATACTTTTGACGGATCTAATCCAGAGAAACTTGATGCGTTCATGACTACTGTCCATATTAACTTCCAAGCCTCTCCAGATGATTTTGTCACTGAAGCAGCCAAGATATCCTATATCATGTCCTTCTTACAGGGTTCAGCTATCGATTGGTTTACACCTGACATACTCAATCATGATCCGGCAAATCCACCACTTTGGATGACTTCTTCTCTTGCACTTATACAACAATTGTACTTGCATTTTGGACCTCGAGACTCGGCCCGAGTTGCGGCATTAAAACTCAACTGGTTACAGATGCAGAACAATCAAAGGGTCTCCAAGTATGTGGTTGAATTCAATGCAGTTGCAGCCAAAACATCTTTCAGCGATGCTACCAGTTCTATCAAGATCTTGCACCATGGTTAAAAGATGCGTTTTCACATAATGATCATTATACAGTGTATCGAAATCGCCTATCGCATTGACTAGTTATACTGGGAAAAGCGAGAATGACAAGATCATGATCAGAAAACACCTTCGGCATCTGGAAAGACCTCATCGGGTAAAGGTTCAGACAACAGACACTCTGGACAGAGTTCTGCCGGTACATCATCTAATACTCAACAACGTAACCAGCAGTCCAACCAATCCAACAAGCAAAATTCTGGCCAGACATCCAATCATCCCAATACCTCATCTAACAAAACATCCTCATCCAATACCAGCTCATCAACCTCTTTGCTGAAACTGTATGCGAATCTCTTAGGTTCAGATGGCAAACTCAAGCCTGAAGAAAAAGAGAGACGTAAAAGGTTGAATCTTTGCTTGGTCTGCGGTGGTAATCATGCTACTGACAAATGTCCTAATCAATGATCTACACAAGGACGTGCAGCACAGGCTAAACCTTCGGCAAATGCAGATGGCAAATCTTCGGCGACAACTTCGGCATCTACTTCCCCTTCTACTAAGGAGCAGGGAAAATAGACAGCAACTCCGATTCCTCGGCACAAGATCGGAGTTGCGTTGACCGAAATTGTGCCATTAAAGAGGTTACTCTCAATGCAGCCGCTCTTTCATCCCGGACTTCACTTATTGTACAACTATCTTCTACTCTTCATATTCCTTTACCTGTTACTATCCTTTTCTTAGCACTTGTTGATTCAGGATCTTCTCATTGCTTTATCGATCAGAAATACACGGACGATAACAAAATACCATGTACTACGATTTCTCCGGCAACTCTTCGCCTACTTGATGGTTCTTCACCAGGCAACATTACTCGAATGGTATCTTTACCTATTCAATTTCCTTCTGGCACTATACTTCCTATTGACTTTTATGTCACACATTTGCATTTGTCGAGTAATATGGTTCTTGGATACAATTGGCTGTTCCACTACAATCTGTTAATTGACTGGATTACAGGCAAAATCACTTTCAAACCTATTACTTCGCCGAATGTTTCAGTGCCTGAATCGCTGATGGCTCATCTTGAGACTTCGGTTATTCAACCATCTGCCAGTTCGCCAGACCCTTCTGTGTCTTCAGCAAAACCTTCAGTAATGTCTTCACCAAAATCTTCTCTGCCTTTTCCCTATGAACCAATTTACGAGTACCCAGATCAACCTTCACCGTTTTTGGCCAAGATTTCGGCAGATACTTCGGCGACAGCAATCGATATACGAATAGTAGGAGCTGCAGCTTATCTTCATTCTTGCTCACAAGCAGGCTCTCAACAATTCACTATTCAACTCAATAATCTGATTGCTACAGGTAGGGCAAGTTCAACTGCCGAACCTGTGGACCTTTCCAATGTCCCAACTGAATATCATGACTTCGCCAATGTCTTTTCAAGTGAAGGGGTGAAGACTCTACCAGAACATCGACCATATGATCTCCACAT
>QLOY01002646.1:0-11273 GCA_003313965.1 Megacollybia marginata
TTACACTACTTTTCAATTTACTTTTTGTTCACTTTTCATGTAAGAGTAAACAAAAAGTAAAAGTGGCATGAAAAGGATGATGTGTCATCCTTTTGCTGAATGGGTTACTTTTACACTACTTTTGTAAGTCACTTTTCCCTTGCCATGACACCCATTTAAATTCTGCTTCTGCTATGTCAACACATTGACACTGCTGTCACCATCCCACCCACTGTCCTCCACAATATTAGCCTATATTAATGCATTTCTAGTGGAATATACAGTATTTGTGTATTGATGACTATAATATACTCTAAACTGTGTATTAATCAGCTTGTAGAGAGTGGTGATGACAAGGGGTGGGAGGGTCAGGAGGGGTTGGGGAATGATGGGAATGATGGGAATGATGGGAATGATGGCCAAGGCCCTGGTCTCATCATCAAAGTATGTGATGATGTCATTGCTGCCACAATGACAGCAGTGCCATGTGCACAGTGAGGGACCTTTAGTAATGGTCTAAAAAGTAGAATGACTCACTTTTTGTCTTCTTTTCTCAAAATCAGCTGTAGGGGGAGTTCAAAGTTCAACTTCTTAGCTACTTTTTAGTTACTTTTCATTTCACTTTTAGGTCATTTTACAGCCAAATTGACAAAAAGTAATGAAAAAGTGAAATGAAAAGTAGCCAAAAAGTGAGAACTTTGAACAACCCTTATGAATACATTATAAAATGAATACTACCCTGTTGGCCATTTTGGGTTATGGGCACCATAATGAACAGTGTCAACAAGGGGTGGGAGGAGTGGAAATGATGGGAATGATTACAAAAAAACTTACCTGGTGCTGGCATTAGAGGAACTTATTTGACTACTTATTTTCCACTTATTCTCTACTTCTTGATATTGCCCTTGTCCTCAAGCTTTGGCATCTTTGCTACTCATCAGTCCATGTGTTCTGACACCTCTGACAAGAAATCAAAGTCTCTGATGCAGGGGAACTCAACAAGTAGAGAATAAGTGAAAAAATAACTAGTCAAATAAGTGAATGCTTGAGCTCCCCTATTGATGCTGAGTGCACAGCAAGCAATCTTTAGTAATGGTGGGAAAAATACTGTAGTTTTCAGACCTAAAGTCTGTCCCCTGTCCCCTCAAAGTGGGAACGGAACTAAGGGAGGGGGGACAGTCCCCCCTCCCATAGCAGCCGGGAACTAAAGAGGGGGACAGGCACCTATTTATGTAACGAGTGCTTGGCATTCCATTAACCATGTGCAGTAAGCTAAATTGAAGCACATTGCCTGAAACACATCATGGTCAGGTCAGTGCTTGCAGACATTGGGTAGTATTCACAAATTGAATTGAATTATGGTGTAGTACTACTATGGATGCTTTCCTGCTTGGTCGCACACTTATGCAATGTATCTGGTCCTGGGAACTAAGGTGTCCCCCCTACTCTGCTTGCCAGGAACTCGGAGATAGTAGGGGACACTTACATAAAGACCGTGGGAGGGAACCTATGGTCAGAAAACTACAGTAGCATCAGCTGGAGGGAGTTAATTTCACTTTTAGGTCATTTTACTGCTAAATTCACCAAAAAGTGAGTCTGAAAAGTGATGACTTTGAACAACAAACACATCATGAACAACATGCTCATGGATTTTGTTTTTGAAATGAGAGGAGTCAGGTAGTAAGGAGTGATGATGAATGGTGGAGAAGAAGTTGGTATAGCAGACATTGGGATGGAGGGAGGTAGTGTGAAATGGGGCTGATTTGCTTTTGGAGTAGGGAATTGCTGAATCAGGTGGAGCTATATCATTAGTGGCATCAGGCTCAACAACTCTATCAGTGTCAAAGGCAAGGGTGGTGGGATTGCAGAAAATGACATAGGGTACATCTAGAAATTCCAACAGCCTTGAGACCCCTCCCCCCTGCAAAAAAAGGAAATTTCCCAGCACATGACCTTCTAAAAATACTTTTTCTTGTCAGAACTCAGTCAGGATTCTATTAAATCTGTTACACCAGTGATAGAATTCAGTAAACTACATAGATGCTCAATAAATGCTCTGTTTGAAGGTTCTTAAAGAGTTTCAGCAATATGTCACAGGATGACACCACATGAGATCATGATGACATCACTTCCTTAATATAAGTGGTAGTAACCTGGGTGGCCCTTTCTATGCAGAGGAAGACCCAGATTGCTGTTGGAACTGATGTTTTCTGAATGTGTTCACATGTATTTTTGACTCTATTTACCTGACACACAAATATTTTTTTCAGCTGGCCTGGGACCCCTCCCCTGGTACCCTGTGTCATGGGCTGCCATCCTGCTACCCCCTTGGTCAAAGGACAGAGTGGCTGTCTCTACACAAGGCACAGACATAAAATTGGTTCCATGCTGGGGGTGGCACATCCAAATGATGTGTCAACTGAGGTCCTTCCAGTCTTGGCAATGATGAGATTGCAGTTGCAAAAGATGCTGAATAAATAAAAGGTTTCCCATTGTGAAAGGAAGTAACAGATGGAGGATGGATGGAGGGTAGCTAGAGCTGCTTTTGAGGGAGTGAAGTTGATGCAAGGGAATTTGGAAGGTCAGGTATCAGGGAAACATTGACATTTAGCCTGAATCATATACATTTCATTGAGAATACTGTCCACACAGCTGGTGCAGTACATGGAATCAAGAAAGTGTTCTGTTGAGGAGCTTGTGCCTCACTTTCAGCTGCATGAAGTGTATGAAGGAAGTTCTTTGGAATCTGTTGCCATCAGAATGTAGTAAAGACAGAAGAAGAACTGTCTTCCCAAAGTTCCAACCTCTTGGCCATGTTGAATATGGGAGCCTTATGAGGAGATGGGATGTCAGGGAGTGCTCTGGAATGAGCATTTGCACCTCTGGCCATTGACATCCATTCAACTGGGTGATTGGCATTTTATAACTGGAGATGGCTTTCCTTGCTGTGTGCATTAGATGAGCAGGATTTTGGAAATTGCATCCAAGAATTGAGGTCAAAGTTGTTCAGAATAGGCAGAATGAGGAGGAATGAGGCCAGTGTTGCCTACAGTACAGTAGGCACTGTTTGCATTTGCAGACCAGTCATAATGATCTGTATGGGAACAGTGCAGGAAGATTTTCTGAGAGTGATGAGAAAAACTTGGTATGAGACATGTGAAGCACAACTATTATACCAAATATCTGAGCATCTACTGTAGATGAGCTGATGAGTGCTGAGCAAGGCACAAATGATAAGATCACTTATGTGATCCACTCATCCATCACTCAACCTTATCTACAGCTAAGTACTCATACCTTTTCCTTAACTTACAGCCAGCCTGGGACTTGGTCCTATGTTTTGTCTAATCATCAATGAAAGCCAGGATGGCAGTGTTCCAAGCTCAGGATATTTGGGCTCATCCTGCATGCTCTCCTAACAGGTAAACTCCCTTGGAATGAAGATGATTCAAACCACACCTGATTTGGAGAATCATTTGTGGCATGTTTACCTTTCTCCTCCACTTCTTCCCCTCATGACTCATAGGCCCATACACACTCACAATTAGTATCTCCCCACAAGCTTCCTACATCCTCAGTTGCTTAGAATGGTCAACGAGGTCACCTGGGGTTACACTCTTCAACCCTCATGAATCTTTTGTTGAAGAGATCACACACCCTTTGATAGCTTCCCCAATCAAATCATGCACATCCCTCTTTCCTCAAGAAGAGAAGTATCCATGTCTGTTTCAAGAAGACACCACTTGAGAGAGACACTCTACTCCAAATCCTGCTCTAAACCCCACTCCTGCAACTCCTACTCCAAATACTCTGAATCCCCCAGTACCCCCAAGACTAAGCTTTCCCATACAAACTGTTCTCTTCACAGCTTCCAATGACACTGAATTCAAAGAAAACCATCCAATTCAGTTTCCTTATCAACAACTGAGGAACTCCAAGCAGATGGTGCAATCCCAGACTGAAAACTCTCAAGCTTGAAGTGCAGTCAGATTATCAGCCATGACACCCCTTAGCCATGGATTCAGCAAGTTCTTTGATTGTTACCAGTGCATTGTACTAATCAAGAGGAAACAGTCTATATAATACTGAGGCTTCATGGCCACCTGCAGACTTGCACAAGCAGTATAGAAAACTGCATTCCTTGATTAGTCAGAGATGAACAGCATGAGTTATTTTGGTTTCTGCAAGTTACTGACAGACTCAAATAATTGAGACTCAAAGGCTCAAGCTTGAAAGCTGACTTGAGGCTAAACTTACTATAATATATTAGGTTCAAGTAGAAATTGGTGTGGTATAAAGGGACAATGCAAGGGTACTGTGACCAACCACCTTTACCTTTCTTGTCCCTTTAAGTAGGATGAGGTCTCTAGTCTTGAGTGCACTGCTCTTCAGTCTTTCTTTCAATGCCTCTTGCAATCAATATCTGATCAGACCACCAGACACCCCTTAACCATAGATACCTGTCTAGGTTGTAAGGACTTCATTAGAGTGGAATAAGAGTCCTCAGACTCCAAGTTATGAGGAACATGAGTTTTAGTTAGTAAACTTATATGTTCAAACAATTCAGACAAACTTGAAAGTTGACTCAAGGATGAGTTTAAGTAGAGAATTGGTATTCACTGTATAAGTATAGAGTAATGACATATATCACTAGCACAGTATACATATATGTCAATAAATGGGACAATGCAAGATATGATGCATAGTAGTGTGGTTAACCATCTGTACCATTGGACACCTTTTTTGTCTTCCTTTAAGTGGGATGAGATCTTTATTCATGGAGTGCACTGCTCTTAAGTCTTGCCTCAATAAGTGTTGAGTTGATGACTCTTCCAATCATAACCACCCCTCACTGCCTTGGTTCATGGCTGATTTCTGAATTAAAATGCAAACCAAAGTGTCCTATACTAAAGTTAGAAATAAATTGTGGTCTTTTGCTCAAATTAAAATTCATTGGAAAGAAGCCCCCTTTGTTCTCCCTTTGTCCCCATTTTGCAATAACTTTTAACTTGGACAAAGGGACAAATTTACATCTTAAGTTAGCATAGGACACTTTGATTTGAATTTTAACTTGGAAAGCAGCCATGGATAAATGAAGGATCTAGAGCTGCATATTATCATATTGTATGAGCTTAGTCCTCAGGCTCCAAATCATGTTATTTGACTTCTATAGTATACTTGTGATCTGCTAAATACAAATGCTATGAACCTTCAAACAATTGAGAATCAAAGACTCAAATTTGATTCAAGGTACAATCAGTCTGTTGAGTTCAAGTAGAAAATTGGTGTAGCATCTGCAAAGCACATATTAGGTCCCAAGATAAAAATTCAAATTTCATAAATACCATACTTTCAGACCAGTGCTAACATAGGACTACTTTACTTAGACCTTTTTATTTCCAATTCCAGAAGTCACCCCAATCTCCTCATTTCCCTGTACCACACATTCAGGCTCCCTGGCATGCATTTGAGACTCCTGATCATTGCCCTGTTGCATTTGTGTTCTGATAGTTTCAATGATTGATATCCCATAAGTTGAATAGTGATGTTGTGTATTGGCCTGGACTGATCCAAAACGGATTGAATGGGATACAGCATCTTGCATAGAGTGCTCAGCTGATTTCTGATGCTCCACAATGAGTACTATTATGAGAGGGTACATGGCCTTGATCTAAGGTTAGTTGTAGTCATAGATACATGACTAACTTACAGACATGTGGGGTAGGATTCCATTGATGGTTGCATTCAGCATTACTGGACAGGATTTTATGACCACAGTGCACAGATTCAGAACCTAGTATCAAGAAGTTCCACCTCCCTAACAACAAAGAACAATTGATAAACATACCCATATTGAAATATATGCAAACCCAGATTCTACAAGAAGATACAAGACTTGTTCAACCTGGGTAGACTTTCTTTGTTTCTGGAAAACTTTCATCTGCATGTGATACATCCTGATTGAAGTCAGCTTTTATATGCAACAGATAAGCATATGATACCATGTCTTGTGAAGGATCATCAGTGTAGCAACAGTATTTGTTACCAGTAAAGCAACAGCAAGAATGATATTGAAATCCAGTGATACTTCTACATCTGTCTGGGTGGCTCCAGCAAATGGTCCAGCTTTAATTGCTAAGGCGCCCTCCAGGAATGTACACACTTTGTGACACTCAGTAAACAGTGAAAGGTGGCAGAAAGAGATACCAATAGTTCCAAACAGGCAAGCAGCAAGGATTATATGAGAGAGTGCACTTTGGCATATAACCCAAGCCCGCCACACCACAATGGCATCAGTACAAATGAACTACAAAAATAAGAATGTTCAAGATCAACAAAAGTTTGACTAACATTGATCCGTATAAAAATTGTCTCAGGTACCCAGAGTTGTTCTGTGAGAGATACAGCACCAGAATCTGCATTGAAGGGTCCTAGTTTGATGTTCAAAATTCCATTGCCAAGAAAGTGAAGGGCATAGGCAATGGTGTCTGTGCTGAAAAGAAGTAATGCTGCAGCAAGAAGGCATCTTTTACTGGTGGTTGATGGAATGCCTTGGTGTCTGAATTCTGGTAAGCCAGTAGAGTTCGGAGCTTGAATCACCTACATAAGCTGATAGATTGCCTGAATAGCAACAATGACAAAACAACCTGTTCACTGTTTGAGTATATGTGTATGTTGAGGAATTAAGCATACCATATGCAATTGACTCTGCAGCTATATTTACCAGGATTTGTTCTGTTGGAAACACAATGGCTGGGTAAGAGACACAATAGGGGTCTGTATCTAAGCAGGACATTGTGAATGTTGTGTGTGTATGGCACCAGAAAGGAAGATTCAGTACTATCCTTTTAAGTAACACACTTTTAACTCTGGTCCCTGAGATGTACAGGATATTACAAACAATGGACAGGATTATCGGAGATTGGAGGGACTGTCAATTACTTTTAGTTCCCACTCATTGCTAGGATATCAGTGCAGGATGTAGCATGTCACTGGATCATTGCATTTCGGAGCTATGCTCTGCTATCTACAATCACAGTAATTTGGTGACCAATATCCTAGCAACAACTGAAAACTCCAGCTGGAATGATTGACAGTCCCTTAAATTATGATGGGGGAGGAAGTAGTGAATCAAGGGACTGAGATTTTAGCTGATAAGTGATGATAATCACTAAGACTGGGAGGCATATGGCAGAGAATCGGGTGAATGCCAAATATCTATGACAAATTAACATATGCGGGTCAAACCTACTCGAATAATTACTGGAATCAGAGACGATCATGGAGACGATCATGATCACGGCACAATGGTGGTAACGGCGGGAGTGGTATTTCTAGATGCAGTGATTCGGAAAGATGATCTGTCAGTAAACACCACAATCATTGGAGCGCAAACTGGATGATGCGCTCACTGGCAATACTGGGCCAAGAATTGAGTGTGGTCTGACCGCCACGGAGAAAGGCAATGTAGTTCAAGTTGATCAGAGACACAAGTGGATATAGATAGATACACCAGGCCTGGGACTCGGGAGGTTGTCAGGAGGTGAATGGAACTGTGCAACATCCATGCATAAGTTAACTCTCACAATGTTCATTTCTACATTGTGGATATTAAGAGACATTTCATAGACAGATTCACGGAATAGTCCTAGGGCTGCTAACCGTACCCGTCAATATACGGGCTGACGGGTCCCGTAATACAGGCCCCGTATCCATCCCGTTTGGGTTCCAGCACTGACGATGTACGGTACGGATACGGTACGGCATGAGCCCGTCAACTTGAACCGTATAGAGACGGCCGTGTACGGCCGTAATACGGGTGTTGATTGTATTGAAGCATAATTTTATACAGAAATGAGCACTCACCTAAGATTCAGCACAAATTCAGTGGACCACAAGCTCTGGTTTAATGTTGGTTTATGTCGGAACAGTGAGATAGGGTTGAAGATACTTAAAAAGGTAAGTCCGCGTTACCACGTGACCCGCATGAACTTCTCTCAATAGCTGGTTACCGAACGGTTACCCCTCCAACCAGCGTTTGTCTCATGGTTCTAGGGTCTGGTGCTTGTACATTGGTTTAATATGGGAAAAAGATCTCACCTGGTCCTTTCTTGCCTATTAGAGATCACTTTTCTCTGTTCCAACTTGGTTCCAGCCTTCCTGCTCGAACTGCTCTAGTCAGAGATTTATAAAATACTTATCTGGGAAAGGCACAGTTTCTGAAGTTTTTGTTGCATAATGGAACCCGTACCGTCCCGTAATACGGCCGTCAAGACCCCCGTACCGTCCCGTTTGAGATCTGAAGAGGTCGGTATACGGTACGTGTTACGGTACGGGGTTACCCGTTTTGGCCCGTATAGTCATACGGCCGTAACTGTATTACGGTACGGTTAGCAGCCCTAAATAGTCCGTGTCGTACAACTCGAACATGTAAATTTAGACCATTCTGAATCCTACCATCGCTGGGTTGCAAGAATGGAAAAGGGCCCTTTCGGAAATTAACAGCAGAGAATAGATTTTGGTGTAGGAATAACATTTTCACCGTGAACAGACGAGGTAGGCATCGAAAAGATGACAGTCGAGATCACGTGCCCAAAGTTACCACTTTGCTTTTTGAGCGGTCTGCCATACTCTTCGCTTCGTCTGAAGGGCTTCCTTCCGTTCGTATGATTCCTGTACACTGTGTCTCTTACTGACAAGGATTTTAGATTCGGCCATCCTATCTTCTGCCTGAGGCTCTGCGCAAGCTCTCCGACGAACAAAAACCAGATGCTGTATAGATGGGTTCTCTTCACCGGACCACTGGCAACTTAGCAGCGAATCGAAAATACTTGCTTGTTTACAACTAGGAAATGCCAAGTAGCGAGCGCTTGAGCAACGACAACGAGCGTTCCGAGTTCTAACCGCAAGCCGAACCTCAGAATTATAATATGTACGCTGGTATTCTCTCTCACTCAGTTCGCTGACCTCCGTAAAGACTCGCTCTGCTTGCTCAGATACGAAAGCTTTGCCTCCCCCACGAAATCATAATTCAAATCCGTGGTCCTCGCTGGTTCCATCTGTTAGGACCCTTGCCTAGGTGAAGAATAGCGATAGATGTGTTTGTCAGGAGTGGTCTTTAGTCTCATCTGTCAATGGTAGGCTTTTCTGTTAAAATAATTCGGCCATCATTATCTAGCAGGCATTCTGACGACCGGATACTACCCTCCTCTTACTTTATATGACAGGCAGACTTGTTTCTCAGGCGAATCCGTCCTGCAATCTGTTTTCCAGATTGGACTTGCTACGGACATCGTGTGCCAAATGGACTCAAAATGCTCGGTACGTCATCACTTCTCTCAGACGCTCTCTAACTTCTACACAGACCGCCTGCTGCTGTTCTTGTGTCTAGGCTTCCCCAACGTTGGTTCGGTTGCTGTCACGGTGTCACACCCGACTCCGAGCGAGAACCTTGCTCCGACCACCACAATGCATTCATCACTTACTCCAAAATCGTGAAATACACTAAAGGGCCTGCTCCTGTACCGAGGCTTGGAGTTCCGAAAGTCCCGCTATGAACCGGACGTAAAGCGGTTTGTGGCTCCGCGTTTTGATCTCCCTTGCTTATAGAAGCAATTAGGGAATGTTGTTGTCCACCTCATTTGCGTTCCGCCGTTTCCCTTAACTGTCTGGGATGCGTTGCTGTCTAAGAATAAGGTAAGCTACTGGCGGCCGCTATCTTAGAAGCATGCTAACAATTCTGTTGTACTCTTAGAGTGCCTCATCGAACGTGCTCTCCCTTGCTCTTCCTGCATCCATCCTCCACTGGCATCGCCATCAAATGTGATTACGTCACACTGACCAGCCTTGCTTCCAACAGCGACGCCTTCACAACAGGCTCAAAAACTGTGACATAGCAGGGAGGGTATGCACCAAGACCTATATTCGGATTCCTAGAAGCCTGGAGGATGAACTAGGAAGAATGGTAAGTTGTTTAGATTGCTGCTTCTCACTTACCGGCGGGCGCAGTTAGATTGGATTTTTACCTTATTGAAGGCTGGGGGTATACTACGTGTGCCCACTTCATCCTTTCGCTGCCATCCTCGACTGCGTCATGTCCAAGCAAATGCCACTTTGGAACGACCAGCTCACGTTTTTGAACTACAACCGCTTCTTGCTCCTCCCGACTGCTTTCTTCCTATTGGCTTTCAGCCTGCCTCCGCATCGAGATTCATTACCCCAGATTTGAGAGAACGTACTGTGAACTGTGGCAGTAACTTTGGCTTGGCAGGGGATCTCGATGACGATGACGATGATGACGATGACGACAATGACGACGCAGCCTCTGAGGATGACAGCGAGGATGAAGAGCTACATGGCACACTATCCCTGTCGACAGCCTCGGCCACCTCATCACCGTAACACGAAAACAATCTCTCAACATCTCACTCTCCTCATATCCCTCTCTCATTCGTCCTGGTCGTCACCGGCATTCGACAACGTTGCATGTGCTTTTGAAGAAACTGAAGAAGAGGTACAATAAGGAATCCGTTAGAAATCACTACATTGACTGAATGATATGTTTGGTTGCCATTGAACTCGTGGTAGTCATTCAACTTCAGCGAGTTCAGATGCCGGGAAACTTCTGAGGCTCTGAAACCCCGGCATAGAGGGAGAGGTGGGTGGGTAATCACAATTATCCGAGCGTCTACTGTAGACGAGCTGGCGAGCGAGGCACAAATGATGAAGATCACATGACTTATGTGATCCGCTCGTCCGTCACTCACAAGTCACTCAACCTTATCTACAGCTAAGTACTTGTACCTTTTCCTTAGCTTACAATAAGGTATCCATTGGAAATCACTACATTGATTGAATGATATGTTTGGTTGCCATTGAACTTGTGGTTGACATTGAGTCATTCAACCTAAGCGAGTTCAGATGCCGGGAACCTTCTGAGGCTCAAAGTGCAACTGAAACCCCAACCGGAGCAGAGCTCCAAGAGTGAAACTCGCTGTCAGAGCACAGAAGTGATGACAAACCCACCAGAGCAATGCTTTTGTGACCATCATTGAGGATACACACATAATAGGCAATCATAGAGAAAATGATTGAAATGAGTCTCTGATGTCGAGAGCTAAGATAGTCGAAGAAAATAGACTCCATGAAGAATAAATTTGTTTGAAACCTTATAGTTGGGTCAAATGAAGAGGAATATTCAGAGTTGTTATTAAACCCTTAGACACCAGTAGGCTTGGTCCAAGGAATGAAACATAATAAAACTCGACGGCCATTCACAATTGCCATACTTTGGC
>QLOY01002647.1:0-12212 GCA_003313965.1 Megacollybia marginata
GAATTGGTTGAGAGGCCAGTGAACTGAATGAGCGTCTGTCTTTATTCCGAGGAGTGCCGAAAATAGGCGCTCCCTGAAACATAGAACTCATCAGCGATCCGAGTCAGAGAGAGTTTAGAAATACTGTAAGGACTATGCCGAATGCAAGCCCGAGATGTATAGACAGATATGGCTTGTAGAAAACCCTTGATAAGAATACCAAGGTAAACCCTTTGGCTATGCCCTCTGCTGGATCGTGGGTTTAGGCAAAGGTATCGGCGGAGTGAGGGCCGATACCCGGTTTAAGGAGGAGTTAGAGAGAGTAGAGTATTGAGCGTAATCCAAGTTGATTTCTAAACTGAAGTATACAACACTGGTGCTAGGCTTATATACTAGAGGCCGTGCTATCTACTTTAGTCGATAATAAAGAAACATTGAAAGGGACTATTTATGAATGTTAAGTAATATGAATGTTAGTAAGAGTAATGAATGCAAGGATATAAACGGAACAAAGAATAGATATAATGAGAACAAGGGCTTTTAAGGGCCGGTTGATTAATCTAAGTGCACGGATGTAACAACAGCGGTAAATGGCATCCTCAGCAGTTCTGCAGTCTTGACAAAGCCACTGCCTGTAGTGAGCCTCGTGGCATACTAGCTCATCCATATAGATTGGCCATGACCCTACCAGCCACTCCTGCAAGTACTCATTGCTTGTCTAATAATGCTTTCAGTAACAAAAGGAAACACAAAAATGGCCTACCTTTCCATGGGAATGCACCTGCCCTTTAGCTTTTTTGGGGGAAACAGGAGCAGGTAGGACAAATATGTTCTCTTCATCCTCAAATAAAGCAGTGCCTTAAGGTGGCAAAGTCTTTTGTCTCTTGGGGGCACGATTCAAGATTGAGGCCTTCTGAGGTTTGTACTCAACCTCTCCCCTCCTGTTGACTTTGTGTACATGAACTCGTACTCCTTCTCTCTTTGTACCCTTCCACTTTGGCATAAGAAAATATGAACAAACAGTGACTGGTTCCAAGGTAACAGTTTTACGTTTAACATTACTATTATTATTACTACTATTGTATTCCAGTGCTCTGAATATAGTTTGCCTACTTTTTCTATTCCTACTACTCACTCACTCTCCTCATTTCCCTGTAATCTTCCTCCGTACACCATCCAGCAAGTGGAATGCTAAATCTTTCAAACAGTGCTTTCCACATAAAAAATGCCCAACAAGCCCTCTCCTGCCCTTTTTTCCAGGCAGAGACTTGGTGACCAAGAGCACACCCTGCCAAAACAACAACAGTTCGAGAGGTGTATTTCAATTTCACCTGCAGCTCAGGGATAACAAGCTCCAAATCATCTACATTGCCTAATGATACCAAAAAGTCATACCATGGTATTTCACCCTTGGTGTCACAGTGAAAGGCAGTTGTTCCATTTGAGATAATGGCAATACCATGAAAATAAGAGTCCCACAGAGCAGCCACATAATGATCATGATCAGGCAGCTCCTGGTGAAGTTGGTGCTGACAGGAAAGAGCTGCTTGACAAAGTGATGGGTGAACCAATGCCAGAAGGCCATTCAAGAAGGTTTGTACCTTTCGGGACTCTACAACACAAGCCTTGGAGTCTGCACAGTCCTGAAAATTGAGAGATGGGCGAACTGGATGTGTGGGGTCCTAGTTACACCGGTAAGACCATAAAAACCTAGCTAGCCATGAGCTTACTTACATTTGGACTCTGTCCTCGTGCATACCAACCAGAGCTGAGATTCATAGCACCAATTAGAAGGACTTTTGCTGCCTTGGAAGGAATGAAGTGATGTGCAGCAGTTCTCCATCCTCCCTTTGAACATCCCACCTCCAGTGCATCAGTGACAATCTTTGTTGCCTCCAGCAGTTCCATCTGACATATATTAGTGATATAAGCATGCAATGAGAGAAACCTTGCATGTTGTCCAACATTAAGCAGACCTGGAAACAACCAGCCAAAAATTACTCCATTCATATCCATAAGGAGAGCATTTGCTGATATAGACTGCTCTGGCCAGTGCTGCATCTTCTTCTGATAAAGCTTCTCCCTTTCTTCACATGCCAGCAAATGTTTCTATATCAAAGTCAAATCTCACTTGCATGGAGTTAGAGCAAGTCAATAGGGTACATCCAGAAGGCTTACCACGGTTTTTGAGGGCATCCAATACAGCAATTATCAAACGAGCCCCTTCAGGAGAGTTGGGCTCATAGAGCTTGGTCAGGAAATCCAGTCCAGGCAATCTTCATAAACATAACTTGCACATTCCACAAGAAAAGGGTTGGTCTTGCATCGTTTCCGGTGTTTTGGGCTGTGAAGCTGTGTGTAATCCATTGCCTTAGAGTTTTACTTACTGTAAGGGTCCCAGCTTTTGATGAACGCACTCATGAAACCGCTTCCGACTTGCACGCATGTATAAGGTGAGAGAGAACAAATGTGACATTGGAGTCACAGCTCCAATAATAGTGATGGCAATACTATTTATTATTAGTAGTATTATTAGTACTATTACATGATCAATGACTTTGATGAAGTGGATTTGCAGATAATTTGGATGGAATCTAGGCTGCAGATCTGGAGAGTGTGTTTGCAAAGTCTGAGAAAAATCGTTGATCTGTGTTGTTGTTGATGTTAAGGTAGAGAAAAGAGAATAAAGAAGATGCACATCATTAGAGATTGAGGAATATTTTGTCCTGAAGTATCAACTCAAGTTCTGCGACCAGCAGAGTTTGTGTATTGCATGCACTGGGGAGATTGGAGCCAAGTTGTGGTGACAGTAGTACTATTTATTGTATGAGGCCGTTCTGTATGTTGTGGTCTGTTGGTAGTAATATTATTATTATTAGTTGTCAGTTCTGAAGGGAGCAGTCTGTAAATCAAAGTTGGTGCAAAAGTAATAGTAATAATAGAAGTAGCATTTACCGTAGTAATTTATTTATAAACTGATGTTGTTGATTGCGGCACGTGCTCGGCTAGCGAATATAAACAGAGAGCATGCCGTGTCACTCCCTACCGTCGACTACCATGTCAACGTCTGTACCACGGACACTTCAGAATAAAGTTGGCATGCAAGGAGAGGAAGCCTGCTTAGGCAGGAGGGCCCCTTCCTTGCTAGTGCCGATGTCGATGGCGTCAACATTCTGACCTAGGGGGTGCTGTGCACCTGTCCTACTACAGCTAGGAAGCCGTCTTTTGACTGGCGTGCCAGTTGATCCGTGGTGTAGTTCTCTAGGACTGCTTAGTCATGTCCACGTCCTCTCCATCCTGGGTTGGTGTGACGAGGCTGTGTGGGTCTCCGCGAGACCTTTTTTTTACAGGCCAACTATATGAATCCATCAATGTCACTCCTCCCAGATAATCTTTAGAAATCTCACACTTAACACAGGGATTGTCTTTGGCGAATCATGATGTGGGTGAGGTGAGGACACAAGAGCTCCCTCTTTGCTGACCACTTTTGCAGGTGTTCATTTAGCAGAAGAGGTGCACAGTCTAACCGGCAACATATTTACTACTATTACTACTAACTTCATAGGTGCATGCATATGCTTGATTTAGATTAATTACACTTAGCCGGGTGAAAGTTGGTAGCTGCAGATGCCAACTGGAGCCTTGTAGTTTTACAATAGTAGTTTTACAATAGTTGTATGCCTCAATACTTCTGCCCAGGCAGCCTTCAACCAAATGTCTTGATGTCTTTTTCTGTTTCCAGCCAGGCTGTGTATGTGCAGCCCAATTTTTCAGGTCTGATCAGGGTCCTAACCCTAACCTAAATTGTGTTTTAGTAGTAATAGTAGTAATACTTGGCGGTTTCACTCACTATATATATATATATATATAATACTACTAATTTCATAACTACTATGTACGTATCAATGATTCCCACCCACTTAACTAACCTTCTTTCCTTATCTCCTCCACGAAGTATTGCCGCCACTATGAGTTGGTCCCTCTTATATGTATATATTTATTGATTAGGCTTACATTAGGCAACATTGGAAAAGCAGTACCACTGTTGCTTAAGGCCAAAGTATGGCCCCAATTTCACTATCTCACCTACAAAGCTGGTCTGAACTGGTCCGATCAAGGAGAGGACTGCCTCAATCCCCACTGGGTGTCATTTTTCAATTATGTCTTTGCAGCGGTTGGCACCTTCATTGGTCCACAAGTCCCTCACCACTGAAAAGGCCAGTGGTCCATTGACTTTGTTGTCATGAAGGCAGCCGAGTTTTTAGGTGACCCTAGCTACCTCCCCATCTGTGTCATTGAAATCAAAGATGAAAATGTGGACTTGGGCAAACCCAGCTTGCGGCTGAGTTTTGATAGCCAGATCCGAAGTCGGATGGAGACGTTGGTTCATGACTGTCCCTTGCCTGTGCTGTATGGAATCAGCCTTGTAGGGGACCGCATGCAGCTGTATAGGGCCCAGGATGGTCTCATCACTCCAGAGGCACCAGCGATCAACCCATGGCCATGGTGTCTCCCCCCTGACTATCTCTCTGATGGGTGGAGTACAAACATCCTTCAGCAAAAAGATGCAGGACATGGTGATCCACATAATCAAAATGCTGGAGGTCCCCTGTAACCCGGCAATTTCAGCCCTATACTTTGGATGAGACTAAGGAGGCCTTTTTTTACAAAACGTCATAGGTATGTCGATTACTTGTTATAGTAGGTTGCTTGTACTTATAATAGATGTCTATCACATGTCACACAGCTGTTTCATTTTGTACTTATAATAAGATATCTATCTCATCACATGTTACACAGCTGTTTCACTTATAAAGCCGTGTGGAGTATCGATGTAAGGCGACGAGCAAAATGAGAGCTTATCAGGCCACTCAAAGACTCGGTGAAACTTATAATACTAAAACTAAAGAATACAGCGAATAGCTAATGGTTTAAATACTGAGTGGTTATCTTCGGGATGTAAGGAATAAGGTTGGAGGGGAAAGATACGAAGGGAAAGAGATAAGCTATCTCCGCCTCATGTCTGCGATAAGCTATCAGAAGTTAATGTTAAGAGATAGCGGATAAGGGAAATGAAAGATAGGGTGATATGAATGTGAAATGAATAGGGTTCTGATAAGGCATGTGGTTGGGCGTCTGATAAGGTGGGCGTTTAAGGGTTGAAATCGTAACAATCGACCAATAATACTCCCCATCTTATCCACCACCCAGGTAAGCACCTCAGCATTCCATTTTGGCATGTTGCTAAACTATCTCCAAGTTTGCATATAACCAACAGCATTATGCCTTTTCTGGAAGACAAGAAATAGGATCCGATTCTCTTGCACCTCCTTCATTCCGCAAAGCAGTCACTCAGGCCCACCAAAGGCCGGTTTGACGGTGCATACCTAAAACTCCTTAGTTACACCTGTGCCAGTATTGGCCTCGTTATCACACCACTGGAAGACGATAGGTCTGTAGATTCCAGCCTCTTGATTGGCTGCTACCACGAAAACCTTATCCGACCGGTGGTCGTCGTTGACATCAGTGCAAGCAACTTACAAAGGCCAAGAGACCGAGATGTTGTTGATCGTTCCATGAGAGACATCTTCTTCAATACCTTGTGCGAGTGTCTGATCCCAATGATGTATGGCCTCAGTTTTGCAGGCACAAATTTAAGGGTATACAAAGGAGATGTGGGAAAGCAGGAGATTGTTGATCCTCCAGAGAACCCATCTGACAGGAATAAACAAAATTACCTGGCTGGTGCTTGGGATGTGGACGTGATGTCGCTGGCTGGCTTGCAGAAGCTCCAGCAGATGATTCGAGATGTCAAGAAGATGTTGTTGCAGCAGGAAGGCTTTAATGATGTGGTGCAGTCCTCCAAGCCGCAATAGTATGTACCAACTAGGTTACTATTTAGTATTACTATTAGTATTAACACAATGTTGTTTCTAGCACATGAGCTGATTGCCTCAACGAGTGACCAAAACCAGAGCAATTCGCCACTCTCTCCAGTGCTCTATACTTGCTAAACGACTACCAACTGATGTTGCTGAGGTTCATGGGACCATTCGTCGCAACAAAACAATGGGTCATGCACCCTTTGTTTCATTGCAATCAAGAATGTTCTCTGCTGTTACACCTCGTCCTTGGCCATCCAACAAAATTTTTAGCCCCTTGACTGGGACTGAAATCCAACAGATTGACACTTTTCTCATTGTAACCTATGGCAGTTTGCCCATAGCTGATGATCCGATAGTTATTGTGGGTCATTATTTCTAGTTCTATCAAACACTCACTGGCATGAAGGCCTATTTCTTATATGGGGGTAACGGTGAGCTGCTGGTGTGCCAGTCCTTCAGGAATGGTTGTTAAAATGGTGTTTGTGAAGATTGCCTATCGTTAAGATCCCATAGTCAGGTTACTATAGCAGATGCCAATGGTGGAAAGTTCCTCTGCCCTCCTTGCTTTGCTGAAGAGCATCAGGAAAAACCCTTTTTGACCTGGCAAACCTGGCAAACTTGAGTAAACCTGAGTCAACCTAAGTCAACCTTAGCTGATCTGGGACTAACCTAGACATGACCTGGGCTGACCTGGGTTGACTTGATGACTTAGGTTGACCTGGCTGACCTGAAAATTGAGACTTAAACCTGGGACTGACCAAGGTTGACATAGGTTGATCCAGGTCAACCTTGAGGCATCCAGGTTAAAAAGGGTTTTTCCTGATGAGGAAGGGGAGTCTCAGCCATACCGTGTAAGTGCTAATTGAAAGTTTGAACAGTCATTGATTTCTATACAAGGGCTTTATGACATGGTTGACACATCCTTTAAAAATCGAAACTACCTTCAATCACCATTCCACCCTTCAAACCTCTGCTGGTTTCTATACGACAGTTCTTGATATTCACCTAGCAGATTGTAAAGACCAACCTCCCACTGGTTCAACTGCTCGCATTGTTTATGAACATCTAAACAGTCTCACCAGGGGAATTGTCTCATATGTGAAGATGCCGTTTGATTTCAGGACACTAGAAGGTGTTCAAAACTATGCACATGGTGTGAGTAAGCTAGTGGAAGCTCTGGACAGTAGAGATCTCAGCTGGTATGTTCTTTGACCTGCAATAGTTGGATCAACTAAAACCTGCTTAGCTTTAGTAGCCTCATCATATTTGTCACTATTCCATCTGTACCCAACTCATCGTTGCTGAAATATACCAACCAAAAGGACTCACCTGCCTCAGATGACTTTGTGAATGTTTTCAAGATGCTCTTCCCTAAGAACCTGTGGCAAGAGATTAGCAAGAGAGCTGATTTGCCCAGTGAGCTGATTATCCTAAGCGCAGGTGGCTTTTGGAAGCATGAGAGCTCCTTGAAGTATCTAACTGCGCTTATGAGAGTGTAAGGACTCATTAATGTGCATACACAGCCTGGTTAACTGTTTTAATAGCACATCCATTCCTTATATCATTTGTTTTGGTTCAGAGAAACTTGTTCCTGTCTTCGTTCACAGTTTCATTCTTTCTCTGATTGAATTGTGCCACTGCAAGCGCCATCCCGACTTTGTAGGCCCTGTCTTCAACAGCCAGGGAAGAGTGGGCAGTCACACCGATATCTACATTCTGGAAGAAAGCCAGTTACGTCACTTCAGCTGGTCTCACACTGGTTGTTGTCCATTCTCTCAACCACTACCCATCTTCTGTCTGAAGTGTTCAGTATATCTACCTTGGAAGTGTCCCTACATACATCCAGATCACTGTTGAATCACCAATACCTGCCGGTGCTGTGGTTATTACAAAGTTACAGTCAAGGATGCAGGATTGAGAAAGTGGAATAGCGGCAAGGAGCTGTCACATGATTCTGAGGGAGATTGGTTTGTAGCACAGCTACCACTTGCATCAGGAAAAACCCTTTTTGACCTGGCAAACCTGGCAAACTTGAGTAAACCTGAGTCAACCTAAGTCGATCTGGGACTAACCTAGACATGACCTGGGCTGACCTGGGTTGACTTGGGCTAACCTAGACATGACTTAGGTTGACCTGGCTGACCTGAAAATTGAGACTTAAACCTGGGACTGACCAAGGTTGACATAGGTTGATCCAGGTCAACCTTGAGGCATCCAGGTTAAAAAGGGTTTTTCCTGATGAATCCTAGATTGAATCTGAAAGGTGTGAAATCTAAGGACCAGGATGAAGAACATGAGGCTATTGTTCAGAAGTTGTGGTGCACGGGCTGGACTCCATCTGTCAACACATCACAATCTATACAACAAGGACCTCCAATTATAGATATCGACAGGACCAGTAAGCATTGGAAAGCCATTCTGAAATCGGAGAGGATGCGAGTTATTGAAGGGGTGTCTGCCATGATTTCACAGATGGAGACAAACTCCTGACCACCTTTACACCAAACAATGTTAAAATAGTGAACAAAGCATACCTCCAGAAATCTTTCATCCTTTGAGATAACAAGCTGCTACAAATTGTTGACAATATTCAGACTGAGATGGGTCTTAATTGCGACCAGCCATATCGGATCGAACGACAGCGAACAGTTGAGAATGTTCATAACTGGAATGGCCAGCACAGGGAAGACCACAGTACTGAGGGCATAAACAGGTATTTCACATTGCACAATGAATCCCATAGATTTGCAGTTATTGCTCCAACAGGATCTGCTGCTGCCCTGATAGGAGAATCCATGTACCATTCCCTGCTTGACGTCAATGATTTTCAGTCTGGAGGGTCTCTCACGATGATACGACCACTAGTCGGCAAAGGCTGGAAATCTTTCGAAACGCCTCCTAAGGTGAATTCCAGGCATCTCCTAATCAAGAGGAAGACCCTCTTAGAGACGGGCCTATAGGTTAGAGGGTACCCCATGTCATAAGAGGCATGTGGCGTTGATCGCAGAGTATATCACTCCCACGGGCAGTCAAATCAGACTTAAGACGAGTTGGCTTGGGCCTAAGGCTCGGTCAATTATATCTAAGTCACTCATCGTCACCTTGACCGCAATACACATCATATCGAAAGTCTACAGAACTAAGTAGTCGGCCTCTGGCGTCGAAGTCATATCTCTTAGAATGAGATCGGGATGTTTTAGGATGATGGGTTTGCTTAGGAAATGCTTGATCGGGCAATATGCCGACAATGTAACGACACCTCATGAGAGAGAGTCAAGGGAGTCCTGATGGCAAGACTTACTACCGGGGACTTTCTAAGAGAGTACTGGCAGGCCAACTGATAGAAGAGTCCCGTTCAGAAGGAGCACAATAAGACTGCCTACTAACTAAGTTGTCTTAGGTACACGAATACGACACCGGCAGTACGCGGCCGTCGCTTAAAGGCAGGATCGACGTGTCATGCCAAGATTACTAGACCAGTTTGACACATTCCTACAGCACGGCACTCCTGCGGTAGTAAAAGGATGAGGAATCAGAATGGCATATACGCGTACAAGTCAGGTGCTTAGAAGGTTCTGGAAGGATTTAGGGAGTATAAAACTGGGAGGAAATGAAGAAAGAAAACAGAATACAGACGAAGACAGAACAGCGTGTATTTCGCAGGTATATACTACCTTGCATTTTGAACCACCTAGCATCTAACCGCATGAGAAATTTGTCTAAGACCAACTAGTACTGTTTAGGGAACGTTTGCATCGCGGAGTGTCCGAGCATTATCGCTTAGGACATCGTCAACTTGAAGTTAAGTGAACCCAGTACCGCCTAAGGGCCAGAACAGTTCCAGCAGTCACCGAAGTAAACTTGCATGCAAGTCACCGACTTAGTACCTCCTCTTCTCCCGTATCCTCAAGGCCGCACTCATTGCCGTCGAACTTAGTACCGCTTAAACGCCAGAACAGTTCCTCCGCACTCACCACCACCTGCCCTAAGGAGTCATTCTCCTAAGAGCACCTAAGTCCGCTGTTTAATTACACCGGCACCTAAGCCCGCAGTCTCGCACTCCAGCATCTGAGTACTTCTTAGTGAAGTCTCCACTCGTTCTAACGAACACCCTCCTTCATTGTCTCGCGCAGTGATCATTGAGATCTTCTAAATCAAAGTCTCACCTGCAATGCTTAGGACTCACCTGACGGTCTCCAGTAGAACGTTCAGTTTGTCCGAGTCAATCCGAAGCCCATTTGATTGGAGTCTGCCCTAAACCAGCGACTTTCTAATCATTCTTGTTTAGTTATACCACTCACGTACTTACAAGGGGATAAAACATCTCTGTTACTTAGAAGAAGTGTCAGGGCGTTACTTAGGAGAAGTAACTACTTTGAGTGTTGGGTTGTGGGTTGTGATTTAGTTACCTCGCCTCCTTCGCTTAGGTAGTCTCGTTTCCTCTGTAGCATAGTCGGCTCGCCTTTTCCGTCATCGCACGGTCAGGTTCCCTTTCAATGACAGTAGCTAAAACCAGGCAGCGCTTATTTGCAGTGGATTATATCTTTCTCAATGAGGTTTCCATGATAAGCTGTAAGGAGTTGTATCGAATACATAGCAAGCTATGTCTGGCAGCGAATAAGACTGACTTACCTTTCGAAGGATATAACATGATTTTTGCTGGCGATTTTGCACAGTTGCCGCCTGTGATAGGTGGAGAAAGTTCAGCATTGTATTCGGGTTTGCAGCATGTTTCCGCTCGAGTTACAGGTGACCAGGAATCCGCAATTGGAAAAGCGCTTTGGCATCAAAAAGCGCTTTGGCATCAAGTCACCACTGTTGTCATACTGTGCAAAAATATGCGACAGCGTGGACAATCTAAGGACGACAACCTGCTAAGAACGGCACTTTCTAATATCAGGTATCGAAATTGCAATGGTACAGACCTTACTTTTTTGAGGCGATTAATTGCAACACCCAAACACAATTTGAATGACAAAAAATTTTGTCACGTGTCTGTAATAACCTCTCTAAATATCCACAAAGACGGGGCTGTCAAAAGTTCACTGCAGACAACAAAGTGCCAATCGTTTCCTTTTTCTCTTGTGACAAAGTATGTGATCCTTCAAAGGTTCAAGGAACACGTAAAAGAATAATGCAACTGTCGATACTGACAAACACGGTCAAAAACATCCTATGGAACCGGCCAACATCTAGCATGTCCACGAAAATTCCAGGGCGACTGGACATACTGTACCATAGTGTATGGTAGCAACCGCTGTGGGGTGCGTTACAGTCCAGCTGAGGCAACTCGAGCAGAGTTACGCGTTATGCTGTCTAAAATAAGCAACAACTTGGTGCAATGAACAAGTTCAAGCTGTTGTTCAAGGTATAAAAGATTGAAGCTCAAGTTCAGCATCTTCGAAACCTTCTGAAGCATCTACCAGATTCCCTGCCCCTAGAACCAGCTGACACCTCATACTTGTTTGGTCTCTGTCAAGACGACATTGATGAGGAAGGTCTATACTATGCCTTCAACAGGAACTTGGAAATCTGTTTTCAGACTCACCAACTGGGTCCAGGTAGTGTCCTCATGTTCTCTGAGCGGGGACAAAGACTTGAGCAAGGCCTTATTAACATGGTTTGATGTGTTATCAAGGACTCACCATCAGATCATGAGTTTATTTTGCCAGCACTGGATTGAACGGCTGATTCAAGCAGCAATTGATACTGGTGCCAAGATACCAAAAAAGTGAGTCTATTCATTTCGTCAATTGATAGACTAACCTTTTTAGACGGCCTCTTTCACTCAGCAGTGCCACTGATCCTGATCAAACTACACTACCAGCTGAGCTGACCAGCAACTCGGAACCACTAAAGAAGAAACAGAAGCGGCCTATTGTTGTTTCAGACAGCGATTCAGAAGTTGGAATCATTGCTGACCAGACGAACTCCGAGTCTGAACTTGAAGCTTCTTCTTGTCAGCCTAAACCAGCACCAACTTTTGACGAGACCGAAATCACACACCCAGCAAACTCTGGTCTATTTCCTCTTGCTAAACCATTGAAGCAACCATCGCTTTTTGACTTTGGTGAGAGTAGTGTTCAAAGAGGTGTCACGCCTGAAGTTGTGGCTGCACAGCGTGCTAGAGAGTCTGCAAACTGGAAGGCACGACGTGATGACATTATTAGGAAGGAGAACTCAGCCAAGGAGAGGAAGATGCTTCATAAGAAGAAGTTGGCTGCTGAGAGACAACGGAATTTCAGGGAGCAACATCAAGGTGAAAAGGGGAAGAAAGTGAAGATCAGGCCATGCCCTAAAAAAAAGCCTTTTCCAGGTGGTTGTAACCATGGGGAAAAAACCCTATCT
>QLOY01002652.1:0-12079 GCA_003313965.1 Megacollybia marginata
CCGAATTTTCAACGTGATGTGTTGGGCTGAAGTACGTCCAAGCCCAATCCTCTGCCTTCCCACCACTGAAAGATTCTCACCAGTGTTGATGGCAACCTCTTTCCGAACTGGAACTCCCCTTCCACCAATAACACTGTGTCCGTTATTGGACAGCGAACAGTACCAGCATATCCTGCATATAGGTCAGATTCTTCTGTAGGATGTGTTGAAGACTGTGTTCGGAATCGATTTCACCCACGAGCGGCTGAGGTACTCATTCACAGCTGCAATGTCTTCGTTGACCATGTCCATGCGAATGAACAGGCAAACTATCTTACCCAACATCAGGAAAAACCCTTTTTGACCTGGCAAACCTGGCAAACTTGAGTAAACCTGAGTCAACCTATGTCAACCTGAGCTGATCTGGGACTAACCTAGACATGACCTGGGCTGACCTGGGTTGACTTGGGCTAACCTAGACATGACTTAGGTTGACCTGGCTGACCTGAAAATTGAGACTTAAACCTGGGACTGACCAAGGTTG
The DNA here is from genome assembly GCA_003313965.1 of Megacollybia marginata. Taxonomy (NCBI): domain Eukaryota; kingdom Fungi; phylum Basidiomycota; class Agaricomycetes; order Agaricales; family Porotheleaceae; genus Megacollybia; species Megacollybia marginata. The sequence goes on from QLOY01002652.1 coordinate 524, forward strand.
ACATAGGTTGATCCAGGTCAACCTTGAGGCATCCAGGTTAAAAAGGGTTTTTCCTGATGAACTGCGTAGCCCAAGTCCAGGCCAGTCGGTTAGATCACTCGTTGACAGTGGCGACCACGTTGAGCCTGGTGAGGTATATGCAGAGATCACGTTAAAGCGTTGTTGGTCGTGTTTTGTAACTCATGCTCTGTTTAGGTCATGAAAAAAAGGTACATACTCGCCTGCAAACACACCAGTGACGAGTCAGAATGTGGGTTCATATAGAAAAAACAGACCGGACCACCTTTCTGGATCAGCTTTGATGCCACGGTCATTGTGCAGTAGCAACGATGTCGAGAGCAGATCCTTCTTCATGCGGTCAAGTGAGCTCGTGTCAGTGTGATCTTGTTCCAGAGATGCCAATTCTCCCTGCGAAACAAGATTTCAAGGTGGGATGGTACCGCACGCTTGCTGTGGAATCTAAGAATATTTTTGCTTCAATAATACATGCAATTGCATACACAGAAGGTTCCCTTTCAAACTAATGTGACCAATTGATTAATCCTGGAAGTTGTTTCAGTTCAACACAGAAGAAAGAATTGTACGAACAGCATAGAGACTAAGCACCACTGCAATATCGCTTACTAATTCCCATCTAGCAGTGTGAGCAAGTATGCAGCTGGCATCTATGACCTCGACCTGATTTGAAAACTTTGAGGATACCATCTTAGCTTGGAATCCTTCTTTCCAAAAAGCTGCAAATGGATCTGATGCCCCATTGCCAAGCGCAATGCTGCGCTTAATTGCCATCCTGAGCATCCTGCCCTGCTCGAAAATGTGCTGGATTTGACTGGCTACCCATACAACTTCTTCATGAGCATCCGGTTTAAAGCAAACATAGCTGTTCCCTATGCCAGCCTCAGTAGGGATGGTATAGAAACCTTTGCCAGCTACCACACGGGAGAAGCATTGAATATCAGAATGTCTGACTAAACAGATGAGATCTTGAGGTGGGTGAGACATCGTCTGTGATCAGAGGCATCGATCTCTGAGTTGACTGACGGTAATGTCGATCGTGTGGTATAGCCATATGCTTTGTCTAGCAAATCTCTGCTAAACCGTAAAAATGGGGGGCAATCAGGACGTAACAGCCACTGTCAAAAGAAAGCGCCCTTATGAAACGAGTGCAGAAGAGTGTGTTCAAACTCCCCTGCAAATGAGTTTGATTTAAGCTTTGTCGTTTCTGCAGTAGAGGACATACCAATCTTATGATTTGTAGGCGTTCTCTGCAACTTTCCAATCAAATTTTCAAAAGGAAAGCACCACCAATTATGAACTGTACTGAAAGAGTCCATAAAATCATAAATATGAAATGCCAGGTGATGAGATGGCAGGATGAACACAGGGAAATTTTTCTTCAATCCAATCACATGTTGTCAGAGAGAGTCTCTGTACAAGTCTCACTGCTGAGGAGTCAGTGTGTTCTTGGTCATTGTGATTGCTGCACAAGTCAAATGCATAGATGTCGACAGAACAGAAGCCATTTGCTCTGCATTTGGGGCAGCTATAGGAGAGTCTCCCTTCCAGAAGCTCAATAAAGCTAATGGAATATGAATGGTGAACAAAGTTCGCCAATGGTCAGCCTTCAATGTTCCTGCTTGAGGAAGTCCAACATCCACTGGGGGGTTTGAAATCCAAGCAGGAGTTATAACATTCTTTATAGCCTCTTGAATGCAGGCCAAAGTAGCCTGGGAATCAACAGCAGCAGGTTCCAAAGCTTCCAATGGCTGGTTCATGCGCTAAATTGCTCAGAATTGTCAGCTCCAGATTATTGCAGAGATGTACCCAGTCAACCAATTGGTCTATTAGTTGTGCCTTTTGGGGCTTAGCTGGTGGCAACAAGTCAAGGTCGACGCAGACATAAGTTAAAGCATCCTGTGTCATTGGCTGTAGATTCTTCCACAAACGAGCTCGCAGACCCAGTGCATCTTCACCGCTGTGTCAGGAAGCGGTGTATTTGTCCAATACCGAGAGCAGAATGATGATTCATTTTTTGTGTAAGTTCTGCTAGAAAGTCGTCCCGCCTTAGAGGCCAAATATCTTGAGTCACAGTGCTAGACGAACTTGTCAGCAACGCAAAAGGGAATGGCACTGAATTGGAAGGGGAAGCAAGAAATGGGGCCAATCAAATGCATCTGAATCAGCTCCTTCAATGTGCTACCAAAGGGAGTGAGGGATTGTTTGCTAGAAGACTAGACACGACTTACCCAGCAGACAAGAGCAGTAACCATTACCTTCTTGGTGATCTCATCAGGGCATACTGAGGGCTCGAGCTGCATATCATCCGGCAATATCATGAGGTCGTTGCAGACATACATGAGTGCCAACCACTTCTTGTGCATCAGAGATTTGAACATCTCTTCAACTTTGTGTGGAGTAGCTGGTGCTTTTGATGAAAGCTCTTGTCGCAGTTCTTTAATAGCAACGTATGCCCGGAAATCACTCAATATTTCTTCTCTTAGTTTGCTCATTCGTTCCTGTCGAGCATGACGTTGATCAGGAGAAATTTGCTGCCAGTCCTTGAGTGAGAATTGTTCATCTTCTTCAAGCCCCGATATGCTAGAGCTCCAAGCTTGCCGTTGTTTGACAGATGGGATGTTTAGAGAAGAGAGAGGTGGTGGAGGTGTAAACACATACCGATAGGCGAGATATGCCAGCTTCTGTCTCTTAGTATTGGCAGAGGGATTCTCTAAGCCTAATGCATCTCAGAAGAATCCATCAGGAAAAACCCTTTTTGACCTGGCAAACCTGGCAAACTTGAGTAAACCTGAGTCAACCTAAGTCAACCTGAGCTGATCTGGGACTAACCTAGACATGACCTGGGCTGACCTGGGTTGACTTGGGCTAACCTAGACATGACTTAGGTTGACCTGGCTGACCTGAAAATTGAGACTTAAACCTGGGACTGACCAAGGTTGACATAGGTTGATTCAGGTCAACCTTGAGGCATCCAGGTTAAAAAGGGTTTTTCCTGATGTCGTTGCGCTGAGGATAAGATAAATCATATGCATGGGGTCGATGAGGAGCTGCTTTGAGGGCTGCCAATATGGTAGACACCAGAGCTCTGAATAACACGTGCCATAAAATGTTTCAGCAAATTTGCGCTCGTTTCCGTCTGCAGCATCATGCCATATCATTGCTCCTTTTCTCAGAAAGTCATCGTCAACAGCATTCCAGGCCTCACAATCAGTTCGGCCTAGCTGTGTCCTGTGCCAACAATTACATATGAAGCAAAATGTGTAGGAAGTGACATCCATAAAGCCTGCAAAGGGCCGGGCTGCTTTGAAGTCCATCAGGACTCCAGCGACAGCTACACGGAATATCTGTTTACTAATAGAAGGACTATCGAACTGGCAGAGCTGCTGCCCCCGACTGTAAGGTTGGACTCCATGTGAATAGCCGATCTCTAGATCTGCAATGAGTGGTCGTAGGTAATACCGCTGTTCTGCGTTTCTGGCATTTGGTTTGCAGGGTCCTTGTATAATCCCGGGAATATAAATGTAGGCAGGGTCATTGCAGATATCAAGAGGGAGATTGAGACAAGTTAGGGCCATTACGCCAGTTGAACTGAATTTGCCACGTATGTGATTACCTTCAATATTGAAGAAGTCCCTGTGAAGCATGAACAACCACCTCCCTTCTTCACCTCGATCTGCAATAAACAACTGACCAGCTCCATCCTTGAGCTGATATAGAAAGCTTCTGTGAGATGCTTCACTCTTGTTAGGGGGAGCAATCCCACATTCAGAGATATCATTGCAGAACCTATCACTATAAGCTTCAATATTTGGAAGTGTGATAAATCTCCCAAACCAATCGGAGAATGGGTAGTATTCAAAGCACTTGATAGGCCTGCCATCCTTTACAAGGATAGCTCCACAAGGATCTGCAACTCTTGTAGCTCATTCTGAACAAGTCTCAGGATAGACAGGAGCCGCAGTACCAGTCACATAGGGAGGATATGTGCAACTACACTTTGGGCATACAGCATAAAGTATGCTTTCAATGTTGAGGTTAAAATGTGCCTCAAGGGCAGGAACACTTTCAGGGATGTCAGACAGAGCTGCCTGTTGCTCGAGGTTGGGTCCCCCATTCAAGAAGGCGACAGAAAGCCCGAATAGCTTCAGCATCTTCAGCAAAAACTCTGTGCCCCTGATTGCAGTCCCTTCGAAGATGCGGTGAAAGGGAACCTGACCGTGCAGTGACGGAAAAGGCGAGCCGACTATGCTACAGAGGAAACGAGACTACCTAAGCGAAGGAGGCGAGGTAACTAAACCACAACCCACAACCCAACACTCAAAGTAGTTACTTCTCCTAAGTAACGCCCTGACACTTCTTCTAAGTAACAGAGATGTTTTATCCCCTTGTAAGTACGTGAGTGGTATAACTAAACGAGAACGATTAGAAAGTCGCTGGTTTAGGGCAGACTCCAATCAAATGGGCTTCAGATTGACTCGGACGAACTGAACGTTCTACTGGAGACCGTCAGGTGAGTCCTAAGCATTGCAGGTGAGACTTCGATTTAGAAGATCTCAATAATCACTGCACAAGACAATGAAGGAGGGTGTTTGTTAGAACGAGTGGAGACTTCACTAAGAAGTACTCAGATGCCAGAGTGCGAGACTGCGGGCTTAGGTGCTGGTGTAATTAAACAGTGGACTTAGGTGCTCTTAGAAGAATGACTCCTTAGGGCAGGTGGCGGCGAGTGCGGAGGAACTGTTCTGGCGTTTAAGCGGTACTAAGTTCGACGGCAACGAGTGCGGCCTTGAGGATATGGGAGAGGAGGAGGTATTAAGTCGGTAACTCGCACGCAAGTTTACTTTGGTGACTACTGGAACTGTTCTGGCCCTTAGGCGGTACTGGGTTCACTTAACTTCAAGTTGACGATGTCCTAAGCGATAATGCTCGGACACTCTGCGATGCAAACGTTCCCTAAACGGTACTAGTTGGTCTTAGACACAGCAATTTCTCGTGTGATTAGCTGCTATGTAGTCTGGTGGTTCAAAATGCAAGGTAGTATATACCTGCGAAATACACGCTGTTCTGTCTTCATCTGTATTCTGTTTTCTTTCTTCATTTCCTCCCAGTTTTATACTCCCTAAATCCTTCCAGAACCTTCTAAGCACCTGACTTGTATGCGTATATGCCATTCTGATTCCTCATCCTTTTACTACCGCAGGAGTGCCGTGCTGTAGGAATGTGTCAAACTGGTCTAGTAATCTCGGCATGACACGTTGATCCTGCCTTTAAGCGATGGCCGTGTACTGCCGGTGTCGTATTCGTGTACCTAAGACAACTTAGTTAGTAGGCAGTCTTATTGTGCTCCTTCTGAACAGGACTCTTCTATCAGTTGGCCTGCCAGTACTCTCTTAGAAAGTCCCCAGTAGTAAGTCTTGCCGTCAGGACTCCCTTGACTCTCTCTCATGAGGTGTCGTTACACTGTCGGCATATTGCCCGATCAAGCATTTTCTAAGCAAACCCATCGTCCTAAAACATCCCGATCTCGTTCTAAGAGATATGACTTTGATGCCGGAGGCCGACTACTTAGTTCTGTAGACTTTCGATATGATGTGTATTGCGGTCAAGGTGACGATGAGTGACTTAGATACAATTGACCGAGCCTTAGGCCCAAGCCAACTCGTCTTAAGTCTGATTTGACCGCCCGCGAGAGTGATATACTCCGCAATCGACGCCACATGCCTCTTATGACATGGGATACCCTCTAACTTATAGGCCTGTCTCTAAGAGGGTCTTCCTCTTGATTAGGAGATGCCTGGAATTCACCTTAGGAGGTGTTTCGAAAGATTTCCAGCCTTTGCCAACTAGCGGTCGTATCAGCGGCTGACCAAAGCTATGCAATAGGTGATTAGCGTAGGTGTATGACGACCATCTGTAGGGTTCAATACAGATTTTCCTACTGATAAATGAGTAATAGGTGAATAAAAAGGCAGGAATACAGACGGTTATCAATCTTCAGCGGAGAAGCATCCGTATATTGCACACACCATGCCCGTAAAGACTTTTCCAACAATACCAGAAGGTGCTTTACCTTCTCAACTGCTGCGGTTGCTTCCGTTCGCTTCAATAACTTGATGTGCTAAGATACATACTGAACAATGTCCTCAACTTCACTTAATGTTCACTGAATAGTGGCTATACTATTAGAGTCAGAGACTTGAGGGAACTCTCTGAGCTGATTTGCTGATTGAATAACAGTCTCTTCAAGCGACAGAGCAGCTGCTATAGCTCTGCCTGTAGCTTTGTTTCTTTTTTTTGAATTGCCAAAAGCCCTGTTCATCTGGTTTAAGGCTGGACTCCAGAGTGGCATCGGAGACATCCTTCTGCAGGCTACTCCCAATCTGACAGACTTATAAACCAATTTCTGATAAGAACAGAGATATACACACAGCCTCTTGTATTAACAAAGCAGAAATGTCCTCAAAATGAGAAGCGTCTAGTATGCTCGGTTCGCAGGGATGATCCTCGTGGCTGTTCAAAATTGTATCTGCCATAACATTAAAGGCATAGTTGGGGGTATCATTGTTACTAGGGAGAAGATGATTTTCTGAGTGATGGGAAGGGTGATCATGCTGCGCAAAAAGCTTCTCAAAAGCTGATAAAGAGGTAGGTGCATCAGACGATGTTGTAGACCAGGAGACAGTGGCCATACTCGCTGTTGATGAAGATGCTGGAGAAGGTGAAAGAGATTGAAGGAGTTCCTTGTATCCCATAGTATATTATAGTAGTAGGAATATTGGAATCGGATTAAAGAAAGGCTTTGTGAGCATACAAAGGAAGTGATTTTAGTTGCGGTACAGTCTGGCCCAAAGTGTGATGACGTGGTGACAGAGGTTGATAGTGAGGTAGTAGCAGTGAGGTAGATAAAGCATCCAACATGCGGTATAAAGAATGCTACGCGTCTGCTATGCACGTGCCATAAATGGCTGTACTGTTCAAAATGCTGACCAATTGAACCAATACCATGGCTTTCCCTTCAGTCTCCAGTAATTTGAAGGTACAAGATGCTTGTATCCCTGTATAATTCTGGTAACAATTACATGGTCTAACTATCAAGGTCACATTGCAAAATTGCAGGGATTGACTGATCTCTATCCAGAAGTAGCGATTCACCAGCGATCGGTGAATCCTGCAGGCCAATGAAAAGGCCGATGTGGTGGAATAGGGAGACCTTGGTCTCTAGCCATTGCCTCGACGCGATCAAGTATGTCATAACAGAGGATGGGATCCCGTGTAATTCTAGTTCGACACAGCAGACACGCAACTGGGAGATACAACACAATGTTAGTCCAGGCAGCGGTGACCAAGCACTGGCCGCAGAACATGTGTCCGCATTGAAGACTGTTATTGTGAATGAGCTGCGACACAGGATCGATAAGAGGGAATGCTTACACACAAGGTTCCCAATTGATATTGAAACATATCGAGCATAAGTTTCTTCTTTGCTCTGCCTCTCGAAGGGCTGTGAGGTGGGCCAAGGCGTCCTGAAAAGACACAAAGGCTTAACAAGAACGTACACACAAACTTGCTTAACTAGCTTACTGTAACGGGCTCCGGGGCCTGCTCAGGGAGACGTTCAGTCTCTGGGGCTTCTATCTTGATAGAAATGTGAATCTAATGTGATATCCAGAGTAGGGAGCACATACCATGGCTAGTCTGCAAGTTGGTACAAATCTAGTGGCACCAAGGATAATGAGCCCGTCATCCTCCCGTTCAGTGTCGTCAATCTCAATGTAGGTCCGGGGCACTCATCGAGGAGTTGGACTTGGGGATTGGGAGAGCAGTGCTCGTCGCCTTCTATTTCTTCTGGCAGAATAGGTCTGGTACCGTCTGCGCTTGGGCATAGAGCGATCGGAGGGCATATTGTGAAAGAGATTTACTGCTGGGCCACGAGTTGTATTGAAGCGTGTATGGGAGATATTGAGTGGAATGCAGAGTATTTATGCCAAGACTAGAAAGGGACGGAAACCCTCTTTGGTGAAAGGGCGTTGCCAACAATGAACGGGCCCAATTCCATCGGCTTGAAAGGTTGACAAAGGAAGTGAGTTGCAAAATCAAAGAACACCACACTTTTCGGGACAAGAATGAGTGGTGGAATCCAGAAATTGGCTCTGAAACAGGCAATGAGCGGGCGACAAGCAAATGGATGTCGTCGCATGATATTCACCACCAACAAAGCAACTTCCTCCTGCAGTAGTAGGTCCTCTTCCAAGGTTCTCGTTCTGTACCTATAGCACCTATTCATCGATACAATACTAGTTCTGTGGTGGAGGAGTATGGGAAGAGTAGAAGAGATCTCGCCAAAGATCGATCATCAGGGTGGGAAACCATACAGTAAATGACTGCATAGTTGCTTCCACCGACAGATATATCCTCTTTGCATGATGGGACACAGAAGTCCTGCTTGCCTCCTTCCTCTACTCCTCCCAAGTAAAGATATCATTTTCCTCCAGCCTCACCACAGCCCAACACCTTCTTGTTAATGCAACGCACAATGTTTCTGCAGGATCAATGGAGTTTATCATGCCAGATGAGGAGTCCAAAGCCTTGGAAGTGGGACAAATCGGCTGCGGGTCACTGCAGGTTGTGGTCGATCTGACTTATGTGTTACACTGCAGAGTGCTGAACCAGTGGGGGAAGTTGTTTAGTGTAGCATAAGTGTCTGGAATGATTCGATGAGCCAACAGGATCCCTCACAGCCCCGACGATGGAAATAAGAGAAATGCACTAAGAAACAAATGTTAATGAGGCTGTAAAGTAAGGACAATGTTGATTTTCTTACAGTCAGAATCCCATTGAGTGCAATTCCTATTTCGCCTCCATACATACGACACTAGTTCCATTCAAAAGTTTGGGAGACCATATTTGAAATTCTAGGCTTACGCCAGACACTAGTCCACTGAATTGGGGAATGTGATAAGCAGTACTCAGATGGAGTGCCGCAAAGCTACTGTCATCACAGTCAACCATCATTAAGCAATTAGAATTTCCTTCAGCTGCCCGACAAGGACCCAGGGCTTATGCTGTACACCAATAGCGTCATTGAGGCTGAACTAGGATGGGCAGTACTCAGTGGAGCACCGCAATGACTGTCACCACGGTGAACCGTCAATAGGAGGGAGGAAAGATTGTCGAGAGCAGTACTCAATGGAGTACCGCAATGACTGTCACCATAGTGAACCATTGTTGAGGTGTCAAGTCGCATTCGGTCATGTGCGTCATAAGCATTACATTTTGACTGCCTGTACTGTAATCTTAACTTCTAAAGCATCTCTTGCCACCTCTTGCCCCATCAAAAAGCCTTTCTAAGTGGATATAACCATTTAATAAAAAGCCTCAGAACATGGTTATATCCATGGCCAACCAAAAGGCTTGCCAATGCACCTGTATATCCCATCAGTACATACTAATTAGACAGGACCGGGGACCGGGTTATCGGATCTAACTCGGTTGGTTTGACCTTCAAGCCCAACACCTCATTAATTCTCAATAATATTGAACTTCAACAATGCAAGACTGAAATATATGACTAATGGTTGCTATGGGCAACATGCTGTCCCTAAAGGGGTTCGGGAATGAGTGGGATCATCATCCCTATTTAGACTACCATCACGTCAGCTTGGCGGCACGGCGGTGCTGCCCGACGCAGTGAGCTCCTACATCTGTACTTTCAGAGTAAAAATTGTCAATTATTCAGGCTATTAACAATTCAGGCCATTATTCATGTATGTAAGTACTTAAAAAAGTGGAGAAAGCAAATGAGGAGTAATTAAAAAACGAGCGTATAAATGACCGGATAACGAGCAAACAATAGTCATGATTAATCATCGACGTCGATGAACCTGAACGAGGAGGAATAGACCCCAGTGTAGCTTGAACTTTCTTCAGGGGTCTGTTCTCCTTTCCGGTGGCTGTCCGTGGTCCACGTTTCTTTCCCTTATCAGCTCTCGGTGCATGAGGCTTCTTGGAAACATCCCCCGAGTCCATGCTCCTCCTGAGACTGACGAGACAGTGGTGTCCAGCGGCAAAGTCCACTCTTCAAAGCATCCCGAACAGACCGCAATCCTACACTGGTTGTAATACGAGAAGGGGATGTGAAAGGAACATTGCTAGGCCACCTGCAGAGCTCAACTTGATATTTGTGATGAATATCAAGGTCATAATTAGTATATGACATAGATAATGTCTTCCGCCCAGTAATTGCATCTGCTTCATATTGGTATCAAAGTGAAAGCAAACGCGAGCAACATACGAAGGCCTTGAAGTATCATCTTTGTAATCTCTCAGCTGGTTCAGTAAGATCTATGATAAGTTATTGTCCCCCTTTTGCATAGATTTTCAAATAGATATCGAAATCCTTTTGCATAGATTTGCGATAAATTTGGCAGGCTTATCACAGGGCTTAAATATGGGCTCGGATCACTTCTGGCAGGCCTCCGGCATCATGGCAAGAGCGGCAAGTCTATTTTTAATAAAATCTATTAAAAAAACTAGAAATAGAAATAAAAAAACACTTTTGCTAGATAATAATAATAACAGCAATAATAGAACCCATCAAGGATAGACAATGGCATATGCCCAGATTAGGCAAGCCATGGACCGTGGGAACTTTTGACTTCCTTTTATAGTTGGATACAAAATTTCAATGTGAATCTAAATGGTATCATTTGGAACCATTTGAGCAGACATGCCTAGATTAGGCAAGCCATGGACTGTGGGAACTTTTGACTTCCTTTTCTGGTCAGATACAGAATTTCAATGTGAGTCTAATGGTAGTACTCATTTGGAAGCATTAGAGCAGACTTGCCCAGATTAGGCAAGCTAAATAGTTTACTAGCTTAAAATAGATTCTAAGCATTATGGCAAATCTATTTTTAGTAGACAATAATCAAAAACCACTAATAATATGAACCATCAAAGATAGACCATGGCATATGCCCAGATTAGGTAAGGTGTGACCGTGGGAACTTTTGACTTTTTTTATATGCACAGATGCAGAATTTCAATGTGATTCTCATGGTGGTATGAAATTTTGCCATACATGCTCTTGTTCTTGCACAATTTGCATTTTATTTTCGAAAAGCCAGCGATGAAAATAAAAATAGACACATACAACTTCTTAGTAGGCATTACACCTTTATAGGTATGCATTCACTTTCTATAGGCTGATATTCAATAGCTATGGGCCAGTATTCAATCTCTATACTCTTATATTCAATAGCTAAATACCAGTATTCAACCCTGTATACTTGTATGGACCAGCCCTAAACACCTATAGACCAACCCTATATATGTGTATTGAATGCATATAGATAATGAATCTCAGTCAATACCATATCAGTCTATAGGTTTTGGACATATCTCAGTTTCAGGCCCAGGTCAACCTAGCTATACTTGGATGGGTGTTCCAACTTTATAGACCTCTGGCAGCCTTTGATGGCTTTGATATTCAAGATTTGAGGGCCACCATATTGGTACATTTACTGAGAATATTTATCA
>QLOY01002656.1:0-14538 GCA_003313965.1 Megacollybia marginata
AAGAAAGAAAAGCGATAAAGACCACAGCCCACCCACCACCCTTATATATTAATTGTTACAGGGATGAGAATTTTCTACCTAAAAGATACAACCGACATCTTAAAAACACCCGAACCGTAAAGACGACTGAGGACAGTCAGTATCTTTAGTAAGGGGGAGTGGTGGCAGAAATTCCTAAGGACTAAATCAAGTTAATCAGGACCCGACAAATAGGTCGAAGAGTCACTTAGGGCTTAGTAACCGAGAATGCGGAACTGGCCGCCCTAAGCGATGAGGATCAGGCATGAAGAAGTATGCCGGGATCCTCGATAAATGAAAGAAGCCCTAAGAAAGAGGAAGGACCATTAGGGCGACGTAAACAGAACGCACTGGTCGCTTAGGGAGCAAGAAACATAACACAGTATCGAAACCGAGAACACCACTAAGCGATGGAGGTACCCGCAGAGTCACGTGACCTATGCGGAGGGACAAAAAGAAATGCGAGCGAAGTCGCCCGCAGGGGATATAACATTGGAAAATTTTCATTAAGTTCACGCTTAGGGCGAGGGACCTTAAGAGAAAAGCACAAAAACCATAAATTCTATTCTCTAAGAGAATACAAAGCTTAAGAGAAAAATACAAAAACGAGGCACTAAGAAATACAAAATTGATAAAAAGAGAAAATTTTATTGAAGTCCACTGCAGTAAAGCAGTGGACGGAGACAAAAGAACAACCCCCTAAAAGGAAGTTGCTCTGACAGATGAGGAAACCGTTATGCTACGACTGTAAAGGCACGGTTTCAAGACCATTTACAGAAGGCTGACACGAGCAGCACACAGACGACGAAAAACAAATTAGGAGTCGACCTTAGTCGACTCCCCCCGAGCGGTCTCAGACCCAGACACTGACCCCGCATGATCCTCATCCCCAGCCGGCATAGACTCTTCGGCTGTAAGGACGACTGGAGCAGTGGCAAGCTCCAGCCCATCAAGGAGACGGGACTTGGCGAAGAAGGAACCAAGAGGGACCTGCCGACAGTCGCAGAGACGAGCAACCAGTCGAGCGATGATCCCGGCAGACTCGTCACTCTGAAAGAGAGCTTCAACGTACTCAGCGCCACGCTCGCAGTGCATGGAGTCAAAGATGTTGGCAAGCTCGTGAGCATCGGACTCGAGACTCTCGTGGGCAGACTGCGTCATGTCGTCAAGATGCTTGAGGAGAGCCGCGGAGCTCTGCAGTCGACGAATGAACAGGGCGACGCCTGAAAAAGAACCACTATTAAGGAGAAATTCTGAAAAGAAAGCTTACCTTGAGGGCTACGAATGCCTCGACGGTACTCCACCTTGCTGGAGGCCAACAACTCCTTGGTTGAGATACCGTGCTGACAGCCCACGACGTTGCCCTTTTGGCAACCGTAGCAAGGTTCGTTTCCAAGTACCCGGCACACGCCATGGACCGCATTGTTACAATAAGAGCAAGCATCGGCGGGCTGGCGGAGGAAAAAGAAAAGAGAAGTGAGCAAAGCGACATAAAAGAAGAAAAGCAAACTCACCCCATGAGTGTCTAAGAGCTCCTCCGCCTCTTCCGCGGTAATAGGGATGAGATTGGGAGGGTCGCTTGGAAAGACCCGAGAGCCAGCAAAATCCGGCGACTCCTTATTGTATTGACGACCTTTGACCGAGGACCGTTTGTTCTCCAACTTAAAGCAAAGAGGTTAGTACACGGAAAGGAGTAGAATAGCAATTATAAGACTCACTGGTTTACCCGACCCATCAACCAGCACGTACTGCTTGTTGTCACAGATGAAGGACGAGATATAGCCGCGACGAGCGAAGTACCTCGTCAGTTCAGGCAGCTCGTTCGCGGCATCCTTAAGCACCTGGGGATCCTGAGAAGTCTTGATGTCCTTGAGGGCTTTGGCTTTGGCGGCCTGTCACTGGTCCCTAGCCAATTTAGGATTGAAAGAGGGCTTCGACCCCTTCGAAGGTTTCCCGACCTTGACAGTAGACAAGGAGAAGTCAGATTCCTCCCCTTCAACGTCGTCATCAGGGCCGAGAAGTCTAAAAGCAAGAGCATGAGAAAGATGGGAAGTAATATGAGAATGAGGGATGTGGCGTACCTTCCTCTCTAATCTGCCGAGCAGAAGCAGTCCCACGAGTAGAGATAGTGCGGAGACGTTTGGGAGGTTTGGTAGCCCCCATAGCAGGCTCCTAGAAGAAAATAAGTTAAGAAACAAAGGGGCGATCAAATAAATTCACGATAGAATCGGGAGAACGTTGGCGCTTTGGGGTGTTTAGCAGCGTAGCAGATGCGGTAATGTTACCCACTCGTTTGTGATCGTTAGCAGAGGCAGAAGTAACTGGAGCAGAGGGAGCCAATGGCCCACTAGCGATTGGGCAAGGGGATTTTGTCGCGTCGGGATAACCATTGTTATACGGGCTCCAGTCATCCTGTGGTCAGTAGTGAAGACGTCAGTCAGCGAAAAATAATAAGAAATACGCACCTCAGTGGTGTCGAGTAACCAGTCCCAAAAGGGACCAGACAGTTGGTCAAGATGCGGATACTCGAGTACGGCTACGTAAACTGAGCCTAGAAATTGCTGTAGGAACTGTTTTTGAGCCTTGTTAGCCTTGGGCGAGAGATGCTGTGGATAAAAACGTAAACTGAGACCCAGGAAAAGAATAAGAAGGGACATACCCGAAACTTATTCAACTCGATACCGATGCGACTCATCGTGAACTTGTTGGCTGTCGCCAGTCCATTTTTGCGAAAGACTTCGGGATATAGTGTGACGAAGTCTTTGAACGGGGCATAAGACTCGAGTTTGCCGGGAGCCTGGAAATAAGAAAAGTTAATAGAGAACGGGGCAAAATACCGAAAGCTCACTGCAGCAGCACCTGTTGGAGTTGGTTTGACAACCATACTTGACAAAATAACCGGTGAAAATTGAATAGACGACCGACAGAGGTCGTGGTTGAAAATTGAACAATGGATAAACAAAACCAAATTGTCGGAGTTGTATTTATACTCGACTGGATAAGGTTCAGGCTAAATAAAGGCACGTATGGGAGTCAATCACCTTAGGAAATAAAAGTGAGGACTCACCAGAAAAGTAAAAACCAGTCAGGGGTCGACACGTCGCGTCGCGTCACCAATTAAGTCACGGAACCCGACCTGACAACTGTCACAACCTTAAATAAGGATGCCGAGTTACCGGTATCACCGGAACTGGTTATTAACCGAGGTCCTGTGCCCTTAGGACAGCCAGGCGAGTGAAGGGAACGTCTTAAGTCATAATACAGGGCCGCACAATGACGATCGAAGTACTGATCAGATAAATTAGGACTGTGGACAGTCGATCTTTAGTAAGGGGGAGATGATAAGACCGCTAAGCGGCTAGGGCTGAAAGTCTTTCAAAATACAGCTTAAGGCAAATTCCAGGCATCCCCTAAACAAGAGAAAGACTCTCTAAGGGATAAGCCTGTAGGTTAGAAGGTACCCCATGTCATAAGAGGCATGTGGTGTCGAATAACGAGCACACTACTCGAACGGACGGTCAAACTAGAGTTAAGACGATCTGGCTTGGGCTTAAAGCTCGGTCAGCTGTATCTAACTCACGCACCGTTACCTTGACCACAATCTACACTATAACGAAAGTCTTAAAAGCCATAGTCAGCCAGTAGAGGTTAGGATATCTCTCTCCAAGATAGATCGGGGAAGTCTTAAAGCGGCAGGTATGACTTAGGAACGAGTCCGGGTAGCGATGATGCCGGCGGTATAACGTTATCGTTATGCGGAGGACTAGACAAAGATAAATCCTCGAGAGAGTCAGTCGAAGCGCTTCTCAGCGGTAGAGGAACAAACTAAAGAAGCGTTGGAGACAGTGCAGAGCACACACAACAAGACTGCCTACTAACTCTATTGAATTAGGGACCCGAGTACGACACCGGCAACCTTCTTCCGTCGCTTAAGGAGGATCGACATGTCATGCCGAGATGACAACACCGGATTGACACATATCTACAGCATGGCACGCCTACGGCAGTAAAAGGATGAGGAATCAGACAGGCACATACGCGTACAGGTCAGGTGTTTAGAAGGTTCTGGAAGGATTCAGACAGTATAAAGCTGGGAGGAAATAGGGAGTAAAAACCAGAATACAGACGAAGACAGAACAGCGTGTATTTCGCGGGTATATACTACCTTGCATTTTGAACCACAGATTACATAGCATCTAATCGCACGAGAAACTACTGCGTTTAAGACTGACTAGTACCGCTTTAGGGAACGTTTGCATTGTAGAGTGTCCGGGCACTCCCGTCCAGACCTCATCAACTTGAAGTTAAGCAAACTCAGTACTGCCTGCGGGCCAGAACAGTTCCAGTAGTCACTGAAGTAAACTTGCGTGTGAGTCACCGACTTAGTACCTCATCCTCTCCCATATCCTCAAGGCCGCACTCATTGCCGACGGACTTAGTACCGCTTAACCGCCAGAACAGTTCCTCTGCACTTGCCGCCGCTTGCCTTAAGGAGTCATTCCCTAAGCGCATCCAAGACCCGTGTTCCTCACATTGGCAAACTAAGTCCACGGTCTCGAACTCTGGCACCTTGAGCACTTCTAGAGAAGTCTCCATTCGTTCTAAAGAACACCCTCCTTCATTGTTTCGCACAGTGACCCTTGAGATCTCTTAATCAGAGTCTCACCCGCAACGCTTAGGTCTTACCTAACGATTTTAATCGGAACATCCCAGTTCGCTTAAGTCGACTCAAAGCGTGTCTCTTTTGTAGTTAAACCGGTCTCACGTACTTACAAGGGGATAAAAACATCTCTGTTACTTAGAAGAAGCATCAGGGCGGTACTTAGAGAGTGCTACCTTTTGCGTTGGGTTGTTTGGTTGTGGTTTAGTTACCTCGCCTCCTTCGCTTAGGCAGTTCATTCTTAGTAGCGTAGTCAGCTCGCCTCATTTTCCCGTCACTGCACGGTGAGGTTCCCTTTCACCGTCTTTCAAGCAGGCGGTCCAAAAGCTCTTCTTTGTCCTCTTTTGTAAGATCTTGAAGGTCTGGATCATCTCGAAGAGCCTCACATTGAAAAAGGAACCTCATGGTGTGAGGTGGGCTGACTGCGCTGGAAATGGAAGTGCTCGAAATGGGCTGAGAAACACCAACACCCACTAACACACACACACACTAAATCCAACACCCAAACACCTCTTTTTAAGGTATTCCTTTCAAGTTTGGAGACTCCTGTTAACTAAACCTAGCAAGATGGTTTGCTCTAAGAAGAAGTACTACGTCCACGAGTGCTCAACCTTGACTAAGCAATGTCTGCTCTGACTCAGAGAGGTGCACAAGGCTTGTAGGAAGGTGTGAAAATCGACCCAAACTAGTCTACTAATCTCTACTAAGCTAAGTGGGGTCACTAATGTGTGACAAAGGTGGAATAGATGAGTCAAGTTCCCTTCAGATACTAAAGACTAAGAATGGGGACTTTCCCTATTAGGTACTAAGTCCTAGAGACATCTAGAGAGGTAGGAGATTGGTAGAAACTAGGTACTGGGTCTCCACTGGCGACTTTGTTCCCTTGCAGGTACTTAGAGCTCAATAGTCTGTAAAAGCGCAATCTATTCTCTACTGGGGGTCTCTATGGGTTCACTATTCTACTGAACTACTTTAAACTACTGCCTTTTTATACCGCTCTGCTGTGTCTATTTTTGTCTGCTAGTTGCTCAGCAATGGTCAGCTGATGCATAGTCTTACTCATGCTGTGAAAATAGCTGAGAATATGACTCCATCCATCTCCTTGATGTCCACTGGGTCAATTCCTGCCCTAGGAGCACTATCCCAGTTGATAGCCCTACTTTCTAGCATCACAATGATATAAACATGTCTCTATTTCTCTGCTGATGGCCCAAACTGTAGAGGCAACATTTATAACACTTCGCTGGCCTTGTTTACTCTGGTCTCGGCTCAGCAACAGTTCTACGGGTGATATTCCGTGTTCTTTTTGAGTTTACAACTGGTTCAAGTATATGTTCAATTTCCTGCTTCGTAAAGCTCAGTAGAGGCGACGCCAGCTTATCCGACCTTAATTTAGCTCTTGTACACATCTTAGCATACCTCAGTGGGGCTGCGCATTTTATGAGAGTTGGATACAATAAGATAGCTCTATCAAGAGCCAACTCATTTGTCTCAACCAAAGGGTTTTATGCAGTTAGAGGCCTAGGTGTTGCCTTATATAGCTATTCCACCTATCTCACTCCTCCGCTGATGGTTGTACCTCTGCAGGAGTCTTTCCCACATTTATTTAGAGGCTGGTACTTTGCAAATTGAAAGATTTCAGGCCTGGATGCATATCATGCATATCAACGTATCTCAGGTAGATGAGCCTTCTCACCCTCATGCTTTCCTGTATGACTTAGCAATAAGTTTGAATGACAATGCACAATGTACCCTCATTAAGCTGCTCTGCCTTAAAGGACACCAACACGTTTCCAAGAGAAGGTTTGGCCTGATATTTGGAGTGTTTGCTGTAGAAGAAGAGGTTCCTGATAGTAGGAACATCCTTGTCATGATCCTTGGTGATTTTCTGCAGACCTTCATCAAGGGTCTGGTACAGGCTGTTGAGCGCATCCCTTAAGGCCTTGTTCTTCCGCCGGTTTGTCTCTGTACAAATTCGTTTTTCTGCATGTGTGCGTTTCTCTTGACAGCGGCGTGAGTGGGGTTGTAGGACAGGACGACCGTGATTATGGTCTGCCCATGTTATTCGGTCTTGAATGACACCCATTAAATTTGCTGCAGGAAGGGGATCATTGTCGTGTGGCAAAGGGGATCCAGTGGCATGGGTTGAGTGTAAGGAAGGGAGGGTAAATGGTGAAGAAGGCTGATAAGGTGATGGCGACCGGCAGTTGGTTGGGTCCAATGCAGGGTCCAATGGTGAAGGGGACCAATGAACAGGTGATGAATGATGAGGTAAACCAGGTGAGGGAGGTGGCAAGTGGTGAGAAGAGGTGGGTGGAGTGGGTGAAGGTACTGGACTTGGAGGTGAAGTCAATTCATGCCTAGGTTCCCCTGGCTGGAACACATGTGGCCAGGTAAATCCTGCTGGATTAAATGTAGAGGTTCTCCATTTGCAAGATTTGTCTGAATGTGCAGCCTGTACCTGCTGACTCCAGATAGTCCATGTGTTTGTAGATTGTGAAAAATGATTTTTAGCTACTGGGGCTGTGGACGTCACTTTGGTAGGGCCATGTGGATGGAATAGCACCACTGAGGAATGATGAAGGCCTAGAGTGGTACTGAGATTGTATATGAAGCTGCTGTTGAGAAGAAAACATGTCATTAAACATGACTGAAGGGAACCCATGATTTTGATTTTGAGGCAGGGGCAAACTGACTAGAGGATGACGCTCAGCTGCAGAATAATGAGAGAAGTTTGTTAGTGCATTTTGAGTGCAATCTTGCAATGGATCATAGGCTGGCATTACTTGCAGAGGTGGACCAACAAGATGATGATCAACAAACTTTGAAACTCGTGACCATGTATCATATTCTTATGTTTTACGGTCAATTTTTGAAATGGTAGATTGTATATATTAAAATAAAAGTTACATTGATAGGCCATCCCCTTCCTCCTCCTCTTCACGTTCTCCTTGTGTAGCATATGCAAACCTGTACACATCCTAAATTGCCTCCTTCCAATCTTCTGCAACGCCAGGCCCTAATGCATTAACAAACGACCCATGGTCATACCTGCCAAATGCCATCACCATATAGGTTGCATCGTGCTCCTCCTCACTGAACCTGTTGTGCTGGAGAATGGCCATGGTCAAATTACGCACTTGGTGGGTAGGCGCAATGCGCAGTGGTGGGATATACACACCTGGTCGCAAGGGAGGCGGAAAGGTATTCGGAAGAGGAGGTGATGCTAACAATGCTATTAATGAGATTAGAATTGTTGTCGCCTCCAAAGACAATGCAACATACCCTCAGAAGCACCTACACTAGATATCTCAATAATTGGATTGACATTGATGGTAATGTGGGTGGGAGCAGCAGAACCAGACCATTTGATAAGGGAAGCAGTGCGAGATCGAGCAGACCAAGCAGGAGATAGGTGTTGAACCTGACAGTTGGGTTACACAGGGTGGTGTAGCCAGTAGAGCTGCACTGAGAGTGTGATGCTCTTTTTTGGGGCTCAGTGTAACTTCTCATGTAGAAGTGATACTAGGAGTTGAGGTGGAGGAACAAACAGAAGTTGGAGAACGTGTAGAGAGAGGAGTTGCAGGCATAGAAGGTTGAGGAGGTCGCACTGGTTCGAAAACGTCATAATCCAGTATAATGCCACCACCTCCACTGGGAGGCTTTGTAGCTCCATGAGTTAGCATACAGTTGAATGCATCTGTAAAGTTATAGCACGAATGATAGTTGTGGTAAGAGTCTCTTGAGTTGCTTAGACTGCGGTGAGCCCCATCTCGTGTAGTATGCTTAAATGCTGGCTGTATGAAAAGGATAGACATCTTACCTATCCATGTAAATGCCAATTTGGTGGGCTTGTAGAAAATGAAAAATTCCAAGCCAAGTCCATCAAGAAGTTGGCAGACATGAAGCTAGTTGGTGTTCCCAGACACAGTAGTCATAAATCTTGTGCGTCAACCAAGGGCTGTAGCAGGTCAGCCACCTGTTGAGCAAGGCTGTTGGTATTGCATTGAATGACCATGGGGAATGGGACATTTCTGCCAGGAATGAATGGTCTACAATCTCTAGTCAGCATACAAGACTACATATTGACTTATGCAGATTCATACACCCCAGCAATCACATCTTGGTAGCAACTCACTGTACAAGTGCCAAGCAGAGAAAGATAAAGTGTACTGCAGGATTTGGTGCAGTGTAGAAAGGAAAAGTGAATCCATGGCGGTTGCTCAACATGATGGGAAAGAATAAAGATAAGAAATCACAGTCAGGTTATCTGATGCCATCATACATAAAGATGGCCCATGCGCATACTCAGAATCATAGTGCGTATTTGAACTCTCACTTGCAGAAGAAACATGAGAATCTATTGAGCTGCTTCTAGTTGTCTGAATCTTCTCTTCTCCATCTGCTGAGTAGTCTAAAGAACCAATGTCACTATCCTGTTTGAATTCCTGATCCTCAAGACCAGCATGCATACGCTCAATGCTAGACATATAACGAGGGTCCAAATGTGGATCTGAGCCTTTGTGTGGTGTAGTGTAGAACCTATATTCTGTTGCATGTTGAGGGTTCTGAGCAAAATCAGAGTGGGGTAGTCGAGAGCCTTTGAATGAAATGGTTTGCTTTTTCTCCTGTCTGTACTTTACCAATGTCAGGGAAGCACTATATTACCTTATTCTGTGCTTCTGAGCTTTGATTCTGAGGTCTCGTTGATGTGTAGAATGGTATTTTTCTTTGTATGCGTGTTGACTCTTGCGGAACTCTCCTTGTGATTTGTGCGGCAGTAATTGCCTCTTTGCTCTGAGACTAAGTTGTATATCTACATTAGTATTAAAGAAGTAGGTATCATGCGCTTACTGGTGCATACAGCTACATGCTGTATTATGAATAGCTTCTTGATTTCTCCAAAGTTTGCAGTCAGTGCTATAGCCTAAATGCGACGTGAAGAGCTTACTTGGCATGGTATCAAGCTGCTGTTGCTTTCCTAGCAGCAGCCTGCTCCTCAGGACTCATAGGTTTTCGCCCTCACTTGCATTTGGGATGAGGCTGGAGCAAATCAGGGCGGAAGACACATATGCATTAAGGCTCACCAAAGGTGATTTCTCTGTGTTTAAAGATCTCAGACCAGTGAAACGTGTTAAAGATATGATGTACCATGTTCCATATCCTGAGTAAGTAGTTGTTGTGATGGCGATTAGCAGGGAACAGCCAGGGAGGTGGAAGGAGGTGTTGGGTCAGTTAAGTCACAAGTTTGGCATTGGCCTAAAATAGCCACTTAGTGACTTTTTTGTTAGGGCAAGGCTATATTGCCTCCTGGAGCTTTCAAGTGAGTGAGCAATGAATAACAGATGTCTAAGATAGTACTCACAACCATATTCAGACTTTATAAAAGGCAGGAAATCGCAAAAAGGCAAGTTTAATTGATTCAAACTACATAACTCAATATTCAATTATTTTCTCAATAGTGGGGAGCAGTTTAGCGCCTCATATCCATGTGCCCTCCTTAAGTTTCCGATTTGCAGCCCAGACTGAGGGTTTTGCTTGCCTCAGCATCTCCTCAGTCATGCAGAGGTTCTGCACGTAATGAAATATTGGACCAGCAGCGTACTGTCTGAAGGAAATGCGAGTTTCATCATCTGCGAGTGGAAGGTTTGAGTGTGTACAAGAGGCTGATAGGATGAATGCCATTGCAACTGCAGGAACCTCGATAATGACTTTCAGCTCCTTGAGGACCAGCTGTGCACTTTGCATATGGTCAAAATCACCCAAAGGAGTGATGGCGCAGATACCATAAGCTAAATTGTTGATGTCTCGATGCCTGTATGTTGTGACGTGGCTGCCGAAGTTGATGGTGAGGCCAGGAAAAGTGCTTTGGGGAATAGGGAAGCGAACTGTCAGGAGTGCCTATTGGATGGTTTGCATGGTGGATTTGTACTCTGCATAGAGCTCAGGAAACCACATCTGAAATGCTGCTGTAATGGTTTACATTAGGGGGAATAAAAGCAGCCTCAATTCTCACCTGACTAAAAAGTGCAGAGTCACTGAAAGTCAGGATCCTGGAGGAGCTCTTCTGCAATCTCGCATTCACAGTCATTTAGCCTGAGGTTCGCAGGCTGTTGTAAGCCTATACCATGGTGAATGCCTAAATTGATAGCTGGAAAAGTGCCCCAGCGATGTGCAGCAGGGGCAGGGAGGCATTGGGATAGTGTTGAAAGACTTGTTTGGCAGCAAGAGAATAGTCAGGCTTGGATGGCGGAGCAGTGATGACTGCAAAGACAATGTTGTTGCGATCCATGGCATAAATGTTACACCCCTCCCACTTGATATACTGAAATCCTTGAGATAGCAGCTCTTCCACACTATGAGGGTGGCACATCTCTTCACGGTGCACCTGTCTGAGAGCCTTGCTGGAAAAGCGCTCACACTTGCTGGTAAAAGCACTGCGGATGTGCACAGTTTCTGCAGTAGCAAAGTTGTTATGGTGAACTACAGCTTCATGGACGATAGATTCTATTGATTCTTGAGTAGGAGGATGACCATGGAGTTGTTTGAAGCATAAACAGCACGTCCTGCATTGCTGATTTGCAAGACTTTGGGGTTTGGATGAAGGGGGGGGGAGAAATCAGGTTGGGAACAGCACTGCTGGATGTACAGCTAGCAAAGTCATCACTCATAGCCAGTTCAAGTTCACTGGCTATCTGAACATTTGCAGATATGTCGAAATCAGGGAATGTGACCCGTCAAATACGCTCGGTGAGGCAAGAGGGGCTGGTGTGTAGAAAGTCAGTCAGCTTGAATCAGAGGAAGAATTGAATTGAAAAGTTGCAGATAAGCCCTTCAAACCAGTTCCAAGTACTGAAACTGTGTAAGGCGACGAGCAAAATGAGAGCTTATCAGGCCACTCAAAGACTCAGTGAAACTTATAATACCAAAACTAAAGAATACAACGAATAGCTAACGGTTTAAATACTGAGTGGTTATCTTCTGGGGCGTAAAGGATAAGGTTGAGGGGAAAGATACGAAGGGAAAGAGATAGACTATCTTTGCCTCGTGTCTGTGATAAGCTATCAGAAGTTAATTTAAGAGATAGCGGATAAGGGAAATGAAAGATAGGGTGATATGAATATGAAAATGAAGAGCACGTGGTTGGGCGTCTGATAAGGTGGGCGCTAAAGGTGGAAATCGTAACATTACCCCCCTTTTAAGATCATGGTCCCCATGATGGTGTCGTGAATTTGAACATGGGTTTAAAGGAATCGAGGATGGTTCGGTTGGAAGTAATAATGATTCCTCAATTGAACGATGTCGGCTTCGGTTTGTGGGGGTGTTGTTTGTGGAAGTTTTCCACTTCTTCTTCGGCATGTCGGACGTTTCCGTGAGGTTCCCAGGAGTTTTCAGCATCTGAAAACCCTTTCCATTTGACCAGGTATTCAATATAGCGACCCTTTTTGCGACTGTCCACGACGGCTTCTACTTCAAATTCTTCTTCTCCTTCGACTAAATCTGGTGGTGGTGGTGTTTCGTTAGGTTGGATGTCGAAGGAGGGTTTGATGAAAGGTTTGAGTAATTTTTCATTGAAGACGTCATGTTTCCTTCGCCAAGTGGGATTTTGCAGTAGTTTGAGTCTATATGCCGCTTGTCCTACTTTTTCTGTGATTGCGAAGGGTCCGTGTCGTAAGTGATCCAATTTTTTGGCGGGTTGTTGGCAGTAATACACTCAGAGCTGGAAACATCACCTGATGCCATTGGTTTCCACCCAGTGCCAACGGAGTCTGTTGTAGGTATCAATGGAGTCCGATAGGCTTCTCAATCCCAATGTAAACCAGTAGTTACCAATAGAGTTAGGTACTCGCAGATCCCAGTCTGATCCAGCAGCTTGTCACATACATCAGACCATTAACGTTTTAACAGCTGCACAGCCAGTAGCTTCCACTAGACTCCATACACATTCCAATGGAACCCATTGTACATTGGATGTCCATTGGATGCTGTTGGCGTCTGACAAAAAACATTGGATGTGAATGTAGGTATTTCTTTTTTGGGTATGACCGAGGTCAGGCTGGTAAGTGCTTCAGCTTATTTTCAATCCAGGGTATAAAACAGCCAGTAGCTTCCAATAGACTCCATACACATTCCAATGGAAACCATTGTACACTTGATGTTCATTGGATGCCATTGGCGTCCAACAAAAAACATCGGGTGTGGATGTAAGTATTTCCTTTTTGGTATAACCAATGTCGGCGCTTCCGCTTATTCATCAATCTGGCAGTGGGGTTTAAAACAGAGCTCATAGATTTTATTTGAAGGAATGAATGGTCAGATACTAGGGAGAAATACTCTAAAGGCTATCCTAGCCGTGTTCTCCATCAGCAATAACCGCACTCTCCACTAAATCCCAGAAGTCCTCCTTCAATTCTCTTTCCTTTGAAGTGATTCATTCCTCAAGCATGAACAATGAATTTAGTCTAGGTGAGCCAGGGACTCTGGTAACAATGTGATCCTGTGTACAATTTCTATTGTTTTACATTGAGGGCCATTGGAAATTGTAATCTCAACAGAAACCAATGGGTGTTAATGGACGCGCTAATGAGATCAGTCACAGTGTGACAAATAGCGTTGCTGGTCACTGGGTGCCGGTGATAACCGGTAGTTACCGGTGTCTATTGATGTCTATTGGCGAACATTCCCGCTCCGCGTAAATAACTCGTCGTTGGGTTTTGATGTTTGTCCCTTCTAGCCAGACTAAGTCTCCGGGTTTGTAATTCCTGGACGCAGAACGGTGTTTGTCAAATTGTTGTTTCATAGCTTCCTTTGCTAGGGCTAAGGCAGCTTCCGCTTCTTGGCGCGCATTAGAGAGTCGTTTAACCCATTCAGTGGCTGAAGGTACTTGGTCTCTCTGTAATTCTGTTCCGGTGTAAGGGTGATAACCGTGGTCGGTAAAGAAGGGTGATTGTTTCGTCATGGAATGGACTCGATTGTTATAGCTGAATTCCATGATGGCACACCATTCGCTCCAATTATCTTGCAAGTAATTGACGAATAAGCGAAGATATGCTTCCACTTCTTGATTTGCCCTTTCCGTTTGTCCGTCTGTTTCTGGGTGGTAACCCGTGGATAAATGCCGTTTGATACCGAGTTGTTTACATATTTGGTCCCATGCTTTGGCTACTGTCTGGGGTCCTCGATCTGAGATTAGGACTTCTGGAAGACCGTGGTATCGGATCACTCTATCTCGTACGAGATTAGCGAATCCTTCTGCGCTGAGTTCTATGTGTGTGGGTTCCACGTGTATGCGGTGACTGTAGGTGTCGGTAAATACTTCAATTGCATTGAAGCCGTTGGATTCAGGGAGAGGTCCGATCATGTCTGCCGTGACCTTTCGCCATGGTTGTTTGGGGATGTCGTGTGGATTGAGAGGGGCGTGTAAGGGTTGTCGATCAATTTTGTCTTCTTGGCATTTTATGCAACCATCCGTGTATCGGCGGATCATTTTTTGCATCTGTGGCCACCAGTAATTTCGCTGAATGAGTTCCTGGGTTTTGTATCTCCCAGGATGTCCTGCTAATGGGTTGTCGTGGTGATCTCGGATGATTCGCTCGCAGAGTTTGTGGTTTTTGGGTACGTATATGCAGTTGTCATAGAAGATTAATCCGTCTGATTCCTTCCATTTCTTGTCTTTACCTTCCAGAGCTTGTTTTGCTGAGGGATCTAGTTTTCGCAATGGATCCTTTAACTCTGGTAGGTAGTCTGGTGGGTCATGGAGTATGACCGCTTCCAGTGCTCTGAAAATTAGGGGTGTTCAGCTGATTCAGTAGGATTAATGCATAGATTACGATAACTTGTCAGAGCCTTATGCATAGATT
>QLOY01002657.1:0-21233 GCA_003313965.1 Megacollybia marginata
ATCTGTCTGGGAGCAGTGGGATGGAGATTATAACGTGCTTCTGCAGATTGATGTTCCGGATGAGAAGGTTGAGGCATTGGTCACACGGGGCGACAAAGGTCTGCTGGCATTGTACCGTCTGACCCGCTATCTTATAGAGGAGTGGGGGCTGGAGGGATTTGTACTGGAGCTAAAGTTTGTGCAGCTCTTCACTGCAATGGACAAAGTGTATGTCTTGTTTGATTCATCTCACATCTCACAGTTCATTCAGCTCGACCCAAACTACTTCTTCTGGTGCATCGCAAGTTTCATCATTGCATCATAAACTGCCGCCTCCACCTTCGCCAACTCAAGGACTGCTGCCTCTGCCTTCGCCAACTCAAGGACTGCCTCCAACTCAAGGACTACCTGCACTGCTGAAGCCAAAGTCAAAACCCAAGAAAGTATTGGCTAGCAAAAAGGCATCCTGGACCCCTCCTGTCAAAGTAACTGCTTTGTATGTCTGTCTATCACTATGGACCTATATGTAGCAATGAATGGGCACGCTCTCATCGTTTGTTGCATCCTATAGGCTTACTGAAGATCGACTTTGAGGCTCAGTTCTGCACACTTGACGAAGCAGAGAAAACAGTATGCACCTATTTGTGACATGTTCAAGTCATTAAACTACCTTGTAGAAGTGGAAAAATGCTGTAAAGGAGAAGGTAATGTGGTGTTATGATGATGTACATCTGTCTAACACAGTTCTCGCAGAACAAGTCGCAGAAGAACGTGCCTGAACCTGGTGCTATGATGCCTTGGTGCGTGGCAAACTATACCTGTATGTTTCTAGACTGATTTTGCCTCAGAACGAACCGAATTTGCAATTGTTGATGGAAGGACGGTACAGCCGTATCGAGGTGAGGCGGGAACAGGATGTGGTGTTGCCGGAAATCAATGAGAGTCATCCATAGTCTAGAGAAGTCAAACAGAGTTGATTGAAATACAATGTGTATTGATGTTCATTGATTCGTATTGACATACAGCAACAAAGAGTAGTTCTTCTGATTTGGCATCTAGGTACATCAACAAGCGTTGGCAAACTGGCCAGATATCGTATGTCCATCGACGTCCTATGGTTTCAGTCGATTATTGTTGACAGGGTCATGGGACATCAACACATGTCTACCCAAGTCAACACACTTTTCACTGGGCTTGAACAATAGCCATGGTCAGAGTTGACAATTCAGCAATGATTCTGACAGGCGATTCTGATCCGATTTTGGATGACACGAGAATCGCTGATCCTGACAGAATCGTCCAGAATCGTCTGTCCAGAGGCGTTTCATCAACATTAGTTACAGTCACGATACATGAATCGGACCCGATTCCGAGATCGATTCTGAAGTTGATTCTGGAATACAGAATCGGCTAGAATCGGTCAGAATCGACACGTGCTGTGACCGTGTTGCTTCTGCACTCAATTCCAACTTGATTCTGCATCCCCAACATATAGCCATATTCTGTCTATTCCGCATTTGAATACATCTGCTTATGTGTGTTTACTTGTTTGTCTCTCCTCCATTATGCCAGCTATGCAGCATCGTACTGCACGAATGATCCAATTATTCAAGTTGTATCAGAATGCCAAAAAGGCGAACCTTCTTCACCAGCAATGACGTCGACGGCAGCTTCGCCGCTTATCCAAAAGTGGTGAAATCGTGCCTACACAGTCTTCAAGCTCCTCCCTCTCCCTTACTTCCAGCAGCCTCCCGAGCTTGTCCTTATCCAGTTCTTCTACCTCTCGGTCCAATGCTGATTCAGATTCAGATTCTAGTACAGAGTCTAGCTCAGAATCCAACTCAGAATCCAACTCAAACGACTCTGACACCAGTTTCACCACAAGCAACAGCACCACAGATTCCGAGCCCATCCCAGAGTTACAGCCTCTCACAGATGATGAAGATGATGAAGATGATGACAATAACAACAACCTGACTGAGGAGGTACCAACAGATTGCTGGAGACGGCTGCGAAACTGGGTGTATGATCAAATAGAGAACATATATCAAAACAGGTATGAGGAACCTCGAAACACCCTCCCTCATGGCCCCTCTCACCTTCAACACATTCTTGTCGAACTCAAACACTCCCGTCCTGACGCCTTCCGTGAAGAGCTTCGCCTTAACCCCACAACATTTGATGCCCTTGTTACCAGAATATCCCCTGACGTTGTCTTCAACAACAACTCCAATAACCCTCAGATGCCTGTTGAAGAGCAGCTGGCAATTACTCTGTATCAGTTTGGGCATGATGGGAACACCGCCTCACTTCAGGCAGTTGCAAACTGGGCTGGGGTGGGTAAAGGCACCATTACTGTCTGTACCTGTTGTGTCATGACACCACTCCTTCGTGTTGACTTCCGTGAGGAAGCGGTTCATTTCCCTTCAGAGGAAGAGAAGGAGGAAGCTAAGCAGTGGGTAGAGGATCATTCCTGCAAAGCTTGGCGCAGTGGCTGGTGCTTAGTCAATGGGACTTTGGTACCCCTTTACTCAAAGCCACATTGGTATGGGGAAAGTTACTTTGACTGTAAGTGTCGATATTCTCTCAATGTTCAGGTATGTTTACATATAATCCATTTATCTATGGCTCAACTACACTCTAGATCGTATCCTTGCCTAATTTACACATCATTGACTTCAGCTTTGGACATGTCGGCAGCACTCATGATTCGACGGCTTGGGAGTTAACTTGTCTTGCACAAGAATATGACACTTTGTTGGGAGCAGGGGAGTGGGTTTGGGCAGACTTGGCCTATCCGGTAACGTCGGTGTTCGATCTGTCTGTACAATGTTGATAATATGATTAGATTAATACATGGATTATTGCACCTTACAAGAAACCTGAACGAGACCTCCCTGACAATGAAGTATTCAATAACCATGTTTCTATGGTTCGCATCCGGTCAGAACATGCCATTGGTTACCTGAAGGGATGGTTCCAGTCACTGAAAAATTTGCGGGTTGACATCAAATCAGTTGAAGGACATAAGTTTGCTACATACTGGATCGCTGCATGCATCTGTGTCCATTCTTGGGCAACAGCACACGAAGCAAGAGAACGAGAGGAGGACAAAGATAGTGATGCGGAAGATTTCATGGACCCTTTTATTGTGGATGGGTTAGACATGCAGCATGACACAAGTGATTCCTCAGAATCCGAGTTCGACAGGCCTGTCTACAGCCGAGGATCAAGCAACCAGCTGCAAGCTGCCAAGGCGTGTTGAGAGAAGCTCAAGGTGTGTTTATTCCGGGCAAAGGAGAAGCAAGCACGCAGACGTGCCTGAAGATGGCAAGAGGAGATGGATATTTCAGACTAGTTAAGGTACTATTACATACTGTTGAAGCTAGTATCAAATCCAAAGTTGTCATTGTTATCATTCCAGTCTGGCAATTGTAGTTGAGACCCACTGGCACCGAAGTTACTCATTCCGTCACTGAAGCTCAAATCAGTGTTGCCAAAAGCAGAACTGGATGAACTTTGAGTGGCAATGTAACCTGGCATTCCAGAGCTGCCTCGCATCATCTGCATCTTTTTCATCTCCATCTCCAGCCGCATTCGCTCCATCTTGAGTTTGTGACAGTTGTTATTGCAGTTCATCTTGATTTGTGCCCTTGCATTTGCTT
Source organism: Megacollybia marginata (assembly GCA_003313965.1). Classification (NCBI taxonomy): domain Eukaryota; kingdom Fungi; phylum Basidiomycota; class Agaricomycetes; order Agaricales; family Porotheleaceae; genus Megacollybia; species Megacollybia marginata. The sequence goes on from QLOY01002657.1 coordinate 3,645, forward strand.
TTGCAATCTCTGCCTTTGCCAGACTCTGTGCCTTGGTCTTGCGTGCTTCAACTGTCATCTGCAATGTCTCCTCCTCCTTGATAGCAACTTCAGCGAACTTGTGCTTTGCTTTCTGTGCCTTGGATGAGGCAGCTGAAGTCCGAGCCGCTGGTGCAGACTTGCCTGATCTGGGCACAGTCTTGACTTCTTGCTTAACCGGTGCACGAGTTGCTTCCAGCATTTCATCAGCTTCCTCGTTCATTTGCCCACTATTTCCCTTGTTCTTCTCACTGTCACTGCTACCTGCTTCATTCCCAGAGTCTTCATTGCTTGCGTCCCCAACATCTTGCAGAACCTCAATGTCTGATACAAGTGATCCTTTAGGGTCCATAAGTGAAAAATCGAGGTCTGATGTGTTGTTGCCTAGGCCAGTTGGTGCCTTGCTGGGACACTCACCAATGAGGTCACACATTTCAAAGTACCAAGGGAATATCTTCTTGATTTCCACTGGTACGAGAGGTAAGTCAACATATCGGTCTTTGATTCATCAACTTACCCCATTTTGTTGTTAGGGTGTTATCCCTACTCATATCTATCTCTTCTTCTCGTTCAATTCCTTGTCCAGTCTGGCCCATGTCATTGGTATACTCTCTTGTCTCTTGGGTCAACCTGTGAAGTGGTAAGTGAGTAATCGAAAGCATGAATTTAGTTGCTCACTTTTCCAAACGGTTTTTGATTTTCAGGTTCCAAGAAGCCTTTGCCTTTGCCGTCTTTGCAGCCTTAATCACAGGACCAAAGTCTTCATGGTCCGCAAACACCTTGACAGCCAACATCCACTGGAAATCAGTCTTCGGCTTCCCATTGGTTTCACGGGTGTCTTCTCCTGGACGAGGGAACAGTCCTTGCCTAATTTTGTCATCCTCACGAATGGCATTAACAAGTAACCAAGTTTGCTTAGTGTCCCATCTTATTTTGGTGAGCGTCTTTACTAAAGTTATCTGCATAGCACTTACTGAACCTTAGTCAACTGTTTGCCGCTAAGCTGGTTCTGAGCTTCCTGCTTGTCTTCATCACTATCTAGTGAGAGATCCAGGAGACTGGGTTTCTCGGACTGAGCCTTGCTTCGCTTTGTGCCACCTTTTTTCTTTGTGTTTACTGCAGCCATAGCTTTCTTTTTCGGCTTTGGAGCATCATCATCATTGTCTGAGGGATGGTCACTTGGAGGATTGAGAGCCTTGTGGGTTCGGTTTCTTTTGCGGGTACCTGAGTTGTTGGGCATGGTATGGAGAGGAGAAGATAAACGCGATATCACTGTAGACACTATACATTTACCACATAATCCAACTAGTGTCTGTATATGGGGAGGGATACTTAAACATGACCAGAATTGACTTTAAAGCAGAATCAACAGAATCACTGAAGCGGCTCTGGACTTGATTCGACGATTCTGCCGATTCTGTAAAATCAGGCAATTCTGGTCTGTCAGAATCGCCATCAGAATCGGATCAAGAATCAGTCAGAATCGCCACAGAAAATCGATCGTGACTGTAACTAATTCTGTCATGATTCTTAAAAACGATTCTGTCACAATTCTCGAAGACAATGCTGACTGCCCATGTTGATTGCATCCACTTATTCTTATGTAATACTGTATAGGCAGCATCAGGAAAAAATATTTTGGATCCTGGCTGATCCTGACATCATCCTGGTAGTCCTAGGCAATCCCTGGCAGTCCTACACTGGCCCTGAGCTATCCTAGGGTATCCTAGGTAATCTTTAGTTTAAGACGTAGACCTAGTGAAGCCTGGGGATGTCCTTACAACAGCATAGAGCATCTTGAACTTGTCCTACAGTGTCCTGAGCCACCCTCAGTTTTGTGGAGATGGCTCAGGGACAGTTTGAGAGTGGCTCAGGATAGATTCAGGTTAAACTCAAGATGCCCTGTGCCACCTGTGAGGACATTATTGAGTCTTCCTAGGCTTCACCAAGTCACCACCAGGTTTCACCAGGTCACCACCAGGTTTCACCAGGTCACCACCAGGTTTCACCAGGTCTACGTGCCTTAAACTGAAGAGAACCTAGGATACCCTAGGATACCCCAGGGCTAGTGCAGGACTTCCAGGGATTGCCTAGGACTGCTAGGATGATGTCAGGATCAGTCAGGATTAGCCAGGATCAGAAATATTTTTTCCTGATGAGTTCCTCAACATGAACAATCAAATACATAACTGTTTCTGTCCTCCAGCTCGGAGCCTCATACCTGTGACCATATCTCATTCCTCACCCATTTTCTCAAACAATCCCCCAAAAACCTTCATATGTTGAATCATGATGGTCAGAGTAAAAAGTGATTCAGACACGATTCTGACATCAGAATCATTGCAGAATCTGATCAGAATCACTGTCAGAATTGTGTCCAAATCGTCTACTATTCTGACCATGACTAATGTAAGTGTCTCCATCCTTCATAGGAATTGACTCATGAGCGCTGTATTGGTGCTGTAACGCAGGCTTCTGCGAATTGGCCCAGTTCTTGGCATCAGTAAATACAACATTTGTTATTCAATTGCAGGTCTATTTTCAGTTGCGACTTGGTTAAGGATTGGACACTAACGGCGACAGCGATTCGCCAAGGCCAAGGGTACTGTCGTCATTACATTATCTGAGTTATGTGAGCTATCACCACCTGCAAGTCTTTGTCGTATGAACCTCTAACAGTGCGATATGACATATCGCTGGCTGACTCCAAGTAAGTGGCCATATTTCTTTGTTGCACTCGGTCATTATCGTCAGGTGTTGAGATGCTGGGAAACTCAGCATCAAATCAGAAAGTTTGGTATGCCAGCACCAAGGGGGCACCGGACCGAGAATCCCGTACCAGACATCGGTAGGTAGGTCCGCCATCAGAGGTCATAAAAATTTAGTTGACACCCTACTTTTTTGAGATTATATGGTTCTATTTAGCTTCAAAGCTCTTGAAACAGCATTGAAGGGCCTCAAACAACTGTTTCTCTCAATGAAATAGCTTCAAATTGCTTATTGACTCAAATTCTACCCTAAGTCACATGATGGTATGCACGTGCTAGGATGACAGCTATAGATGTGAGTTGCACATACAGACGAGATAAGAGTAGATAAAATGCTCCATTACATTGTTTCATATATGAATAACCCATATCCTACTATGGAAAGCTTTGGGAAAGCTGGATATGGAGGCATTCTTGCCTAAAAAGGCAATACACATGACCTTGCAGTAGGTAGGTCCAGCCAGAAGGTTGTTAAAAAAATTAGTCAACGTGCGGTACTCAATTATATTTCTGGTACCCCCTTGGCCAGCACAGACATGCAAGCCTGGCGTGAAGGTTGGTTTCCTGAACTACTATTATTCCTACTAACTACCCATATAGCCATGCATGACAGGCATCAGACTATTCTTAACAAAAGTACTGACTACTTTGCTGTATTTGACAGACATTCAGGTACTTGCCTCAAGCTTGCTACAGATCTATATCCTCTTATGTGCCTCAGGCTCAAATGCAGCACGCCATGCAAGTTGGTATTTGCACTGGAGATTATTCCACCTAGAAGCATACCGCAAGCAGCAATACTCAAGGGGGTGTCGGCATCGCAATAAAATACACTGGGTACCAATAGAAAATTTGGCTGACCTAGGACCCTCCCTCCCTCCAAAAAAAGAAAATTTCCGTCACATGATCAGCCAATTTTAGATCTTTCTGCTCAGAACATTATTCCATAGGTATTTATTACTAGTTTAACTCTGCTATTTGTTGATCGACCGTTCCGACTATGCAGTGGAGGAAAGGAAAGGAGAGACGGCAAACAAAAAAAAAATCTAGCGAGGAAAGTACAATGAGCCGAGCTAAGTAATAATGAATATCGAGCTATCAAGAAGAGGAGAAAAAACACTAACCGCTCCAAAAGCAAAGAAAGCAGATGGAGAGGTGTCGTGCGAACTCCGATCTATATAAGCGAATGTCACATGCAGTAAATGTCCTTGTAGTACTAAGTCCCCGCAACACACCCCCTCAAGGACGATGACAAGCGCAAGTAGTAGTGAAAATGACCTGGGGTAATTGATTTAATGTGGTGGAGCAGGAATGACTCCTAAGGATGTCGAGTGCTTTGAATGTAAGGGATAAGACAGAGGTTTGGTCAATATATCGGCAGTCATATCTTCAGTCGATATCCAGTTCAGTCTGAGGGTCCCTTCAGCGACGTGATCCCATATGAAGTGGTAGCGAAGATCGATATGCTTAGCCCGGTTCGAGATGATGTTGGATTTCGTCATATCAATCGCACTGTTGTTGTCTGAAAGGAGACGGAATGGATGAGGAAAAGGCAGATCGAGGATGGAGGAAAACATACGTAGCCACAGGAGTTCCTTCATTGCATGGGTAATGGCCATGTATTCCGCTTCCATGGAGGAAAGAGCTGTCGCTTTTTGTTTCGAGCTTGACCAAGAGACGAGACCAGAGTGCAAAAAGAATGCATACCCGGAGATACTTCTACGGTCATCTTGGTGCGTCGCCCAGTCCACATCAGAGAAGCCCACACAATCAGTGTGGACACCACTCCCATAAGAGAGACGATGGTGTTGGGTCCCCAGCAGGTACCGCAGCACCCCCTTAGCTGCCAATAGTGTAGATCTTGTTGGAGCCGAGTTCCATTGGGCCAAGGACACCACAGCGTACGCAATGTCCGGACGTGTCCATGAGGCAATGTATAGTAGCGAACCAATGATACTTTGGTAGGCCTTCGTAATATTGCTGTCTGTAATGCGTGGGAGTGCGTTCGGAGGGACGACAGTGCTATTGGGTGATTTGGACTTGAGGGGAACATCTTGAGACCTGGCACTGATGAGGTCATGCATCGCAAGAAGTTCCTCGATGAAGGGTTGTTGCAACATAGTCAGAGTACCTCACTCACGGTCGTAGTCTATTGAAATGCCAAGGAATAAGCGTATGGGTCCCAAGTTGTTGACTGTGAAGTGCTGATTGAGGAACTCCATGAAATAACGATACAACAGAAGCGAATTTGTGGCAGCGCATCCATCATCAACGTGGATTGGTAGTAACATGCGCAGTGGTGACCCATCAGTCGGCATTGGAATTGAGGAATGAGGTGGAACTTGCCAAGAACCAAAAAACACACCATGGTCGATTTCACAGTGACGAAGGCCAAACTTTTCCAAAACTGGTTTGAGAGTATCATACCACGCACGTCCTGCCTGGCGTAGACTGTATAAGGCTTTCCGTAAGCGTAGCGCAGTATCTTTGTCAGGTTCCGGAAAATGGGGGACCTGTTTGCAGTACACCTCTTCAGCCAAGTCAGCATTGAGAAATGCAGTCTTAACGTCAAACGTGTTGAGATACCAATGATGGGAAGAGGCATAGGCAAGGATAAGTCGGATACTAGAGGGTTTGGCAACAGCCAAGTACGTTTCCCCCACTTCGAGCACACCTTGACGATTCCCAAGGATCACCACCCTAGCCTTCTCAGAGAGAATTTCACCCACTGGGCCATGTTTGAAGTCATAAACCCACATCAGAGGAATTGCGCGACGGCCAGGTGGTAGAGCCGGGACACGTTCAAACACACCCTTTTCCTCAAGGCTTCGCATTTCCCGCTGCATCGCCGATTCCTAACTTAGCCAGTCTGAGCGATCTAAAGCAAGTTTGTAAGAGGCTGGAGGTTTGCGTAGAGTTGGCTGGCCAGTGGTGAATGACAGCGCAGAGAGTGCTACTTCAACAGGAGCGTTAAGAACGCAACATTCCTCCAGGTCCTCAAGGGAGATGAAGGGGGCGTCTGCAACTAGAGATTCCACGAAAGCCAGGGTGGCATAGTCTGCTAGGAACTCAGGGGATGGCAAATCCTGAACGGGTTCCGCTGCAGTGGGAATCTGGAGCTGCAATATCTTGTCATGTTTCATCTGCAGCTGATCCTGTAGATGTGACTGCTTCTGAAGACGATCCGAGTGACAAAGAGGTTGCGGATCTGGAACTGCAGGAGGTGAATCAGCCAAGGGGAGGGGAGCAGCCTCTGGCAATGCCCGGCGCTTACGACCCAATCAACCCTTCACCGATTCGTTGAAGATGGCATCATTTGTGAATCTGTACTTCCCATTCAGATCGACACACCCCCAGCCCAATCTATTCTCCTCATAGTGAACGAAGATACCCTCATACCGCATTGGTCCACCCTTAGGACGGACTTCCACCGGGTCGATGATGAATGCTTGGGAACCCCAAACTCGAAGGTTGGAGTAGTCAGGTTGGGTCCCAAAAAGCATCTGATATGGGGTCATATGTTTCGGAAGAGTTGAGGAGGGCAGCCTCCAGCGGAGGTAAGCAGAGGTATGCACTGCATATGGCCAGTAGGAAGGGGGAAGTTCAGAACTCGCAATTAGAGTGCGAGCATGATCTTCAATAGTCCGAATGAATCGTTCTGCCTTGCCATTCTGTTGGTGCGCATAATGGGCTGTCTGTTGGACTGTGATCCCTTCTGCCATGAAGTGTTGGCTGAGTTCACCTGATATAAGCTCCTTGGCCCCATCTAAACGTACAGTGGACAACTTGTGTCCCGTCTGACTCTCCCAGTTCCTTTGCACCCCCATAAAGAACTGTGCTGCAAGGTCCCTGGTAGAAAGACAATCAACAGCCCCGTAATTTGAGTAGTTGTCGTCCAGAGCAACGACGAAGTACCGCTCATGCATGGGGCCTTGGACCGGAAACGGACCACATATATCAATATGGACCAGGCCCAGCAGACAAGAAGCGCGATTCCCATTATGATCATATGGGGAACGTGGGACCTTTCCCAGTATGCAGAAGACGCACTTCGTGTGTTTTGTCTTACCATTCCAATCCACCCCCTCTCCATAATGCCCGGTAAGAACTTCATGCGTTGAGTCAACACCTGCGTGTGCCAGGCGCTCATGCCAAAGTGCAAAGTCACGCTCGTGAGGGGTGAAAGTTGTATATGCCATGGCTTGGGAAGGTAGAGTAGGGTTGTCATGGGAAGGAGAAGGAGGCAAGAGGAACTCGCAGGGAAGGAACACTAACCTCCCATGTATCTCTGCTCTAAAGGAGAGGTTCTGGAGGGACGGATGATTGGGTGGTAGTTGAACAACCGCGACACCGTTTGTTTGGAAGTTAACAGGCATATTCGCCTCCAAGAACGCCCCCACAGACAGCAGGTTGAACGGAGATTCAGGACCATGAAGGCAGTCATGAAGTGTCAGCGTCACTGGCAATCCAGATTGTTCAGTATGGACACGGACTTTGACAATACCTCTCGCTTTCGTAGAGAGGGTCCCACTACTGGCAGTGCCGACAGGAACAGCCCCTTCAGGGTGGTAAGTCCAGAAGAAACTGCGGTCCTTGATGATATGGTGTGTACAGCCCGAATCGAACAATGCTTGGAAGTTTTGATGGAGGGCAGCCAATGCAAGCAGGTCTGAAGTCAAAAGAGCCGCAGGCATCGGAAGCACAAAGTAGACAGCCGGATAACAGTCCACACCAGCAACACACGATTCAACATCAAATTCATTGTCAATGGTGCTACTGTGAACATCAAAATTACTGAACGGAACCTCTTCCCCTTCCTCTGGAACTTCCGCCAACGTTGCTGTTGTGAGAAGGGCCTTCAGTTGAGTGGAAGTAGTCGTAGTACTGGGTGGATTGTTGCGGCGAGAGGTATCATCCGAATCCGACTTTTTAGGAATAGTACCATGGCGGTGCATGTGATCGCAGTGGTCATAGCCACACTGCAAACAAGTAAAACGACCTGTCGTGCTGGACTGCATGCACTGTTCACATCCCTTGCGTGTCGTAGATCGCTTCCCCGGAGTCGATGACGTAGAGGAGATGGACGTTTTCAATTGAATATTGTTGGACAAAGCATCGATCTTTGCATCTGTCGCCACAGCCTGGAAGAAGTGGTCCAGCCAGGTATCATCGATCTCTCCAGATCTCGATGCGGCATTCACCTTGTGACGAAGTTCTATCCACAAGGCGCCAGACTGGGGTATGACCGTAGTGAACATCATGGCAGCATCAATCGGTACATATGGAAATTCGCATTGTCGGAGCCTCTCAATTCCCAATTTCCAACTCATGATAAAGTCTTCTGCAGATCCACCAGAATACTTTGTCGAGTAAAGCTGAACCCGCTGGATGAAGCCGTCTGTGTAGTCATTGTTTGAGTACCGTTTCTTCAACATGTTGTAGATCCTGCGAGCTGTGTATTTCTCCTGGATAATTTTGTTGATAGGAGCAATGAAGGCCGCAGGACCCTTCCCCAATCTAGCAGTAAGTACACTCGTTACTGCGGAGTCGATGGACCAAAAAGTCAGATACACTGTTCGTTCTTCCGGCGTATGGTCGCGGTAAAGTTCGGGAGGGTGTACAGATGTCAAGAGAGGGTCATCGTTTCCATCGTCGTCCAGGATATGTCCCATCACACCTAATGTCCAGATCGCCCCAAAACCGCATTGTTCCAGGATGTCCAATCCTTAGAGTCAGTAAGTAGCGGTATTAAGGAAAGATTTGAAGACGAGGTTGTTAAAGATCTACCAAAGCGAAGAGCACTACCTAAATCCCCAGCAGCATGAGCACCACAAAGGATTGGATGAGCATTCATGACTCCTAGGGGATCACCGTATCCACCTAGTACAGCAGCACGAGGAGCAGGATTGTAGATCGGTGCGACCTGGGGATTTCCCCCTCCCTGAACTCCAGGCATGGCTGGTAATGGCTGTACGACAGGGTTCTGGACATGAAGCATCTGGGGATTGAACCCACCCTGGACAGTATGATGTTGATTTATGGGTATACCACCCCCCAACTGTAGCTGATTGTACTGAACTGCAGGAAGAACTGGTTGCAGAGCTAGCAGTGGTACTCGTAGTTGGTTATTAGTGTTGTTAGGTAGTGGGACCGTAATACTGGCGTCCCAAGCTACCTGTTGGCGGTATGGCATTGACAAAACTACGAATTGAGGTGGCGCAGATTGAGTAGGTCGAACTGGAAGACAAGATTGAGGTCTCGCCAGTTGTGACTGTGTAAAGTTGTGGGTGTTGCCTCCCCACTCGTTGAGAACTGAGAGCGGTGGAGGAGGAGAAGGACGCTCAGGTAGGCGAGAGGGAGGTCTGGCAGCTACCTGAGAGGTCATGTGTGGTGGTGTCTCTCGGAAACTCGGACGCGTCGGAAGGCATGAATTTGGTCTAGATACCAAGTCCGAGTGACGTGTGTATAAGGGAGGAGCGTTATGTGTTCGTGTCGATGGAGAAGGAGGAACCTGAGGGATGGCCGGTAACGGTCGATTCCTGACACTGGCATCCGTTTCTCCGAGTCGTGAGATGTTCGTTCCAGTCGTGTAATGCTCTGCTGCAGGGGAATCTAAAGAAGTATGAATATAACGATGAGGCGCTGTATTTACGTTAGCAAGAAGAGACAGTTCATTTTCAGTAAAATAATAATCTGGCGCGTTTGACGAAATTTGTTCGCGCGTATTGTAAGAAGGAAAGTTCTGGGACATGTTATTCTGACAGTGTTCGTGCCCAGATGAGTTAAAAATATTGGATATAAAAGCGGAAGTGCGTGCAAGAAAATTATCGTTATCAGAAAAATTTGTTACCGTTGTTCTAGATTGGCCTGGAACAGTGCAGGAGGAGTTGATATTCTGGTTATCAGAGCGATAAGAGAAAGTGCCTGCCATTCGGGGAATAGCTTCCATGGAGGCAAATCTGGGCAAACTGGATTTCTGTCAATGAAAAAAGTTGTTTTTTCGGTAGACGGTCAGGTCAGAGAAGGCCCATAACCTGTTGATCGACCGTTCCGACTATGCAGTGGAGGAAAGGAAAGGAGAGACGGCAAACAAAAAAAAAATCTAGCGAGGAAAGTACAATGAGCCGAGCACTCCAAAAGCAAAGAAAGCAGATCGTATTACCTAGCGAGGAAAGTACAATGAGCCGAGCTAAGTAATAATGAATATCGAGCTATCAAGAAGAGGAGAAAAAACACTAACCACTCCAAAAGCAAAGAAAGCAGATGGAGAGGTGTCGTGCGAACTCCGATCTATATAAGTGAACGTCACGTGCAGTAAATGTCCTTGTAGTACTAAGTCCCCGCAACACTATTCAACCCAATGGCTCTGTTTGACATCATTCAGAGTTTTTCACTGTGACACCATGTGAAAATATGATGCCCCACTCAATACAACATCAATTTTTTTCTTCTCTACAAGCTTATTCTGACTCTAAATACAGTAATTTATCAATTTAATAGCTTTTACAAGTATCTTGAAGGCATAGAAATTGTGTTTGAGGCTGTACCAAAACAGAAATTTCAGCTGACCTGGGACCCTCCCTTCCCCTTACCCTGTGTCTCGGGCCGCATTGCCAACACCCCCTTGGCAATACTCTGAAGCATTGAAGACAGCTCTAATTATGATTGACAAAGAAATCTGTTCTGGTGAGTAGTCCTGATTCTTTCAGCCTTCAGAGACTCAAATTTGTAGACACTAGGATCCGATCTGGCTCTACTGTGCTCATTATGCTGGTGGCTGATGATACTGTTTACATTGTATGTGTTCTTGCTCCGAGCTGTTGAGCTTGTTGGGAACTGCAAGCCCAGGCAAATGTTGGTGGTTCACGAGCTGTGATTTGTACAGCTGGCTACACTCAGGATCTCACTCTGGCACATACCACAGACCAAGAAGGTAAGTATGTTGACTCTCATAATGTCTTCTTCAATTGCATGCTCTAGAGGAGCACGACCACATTCACAAAGCTGGTGGTTCAATCAAAGATCACCGTGTTTGTGGTATGGTTCCTCATGCACTACTTGGCTGTTATGATGTTCTCCCAGGGAGTCTGGCTATGACTCAAAGCTTGGGTGATGTTCACTTCAAGAAGCAGGCTTTGCCTCCTGAGGAACAGATGGTCACTGCAGTCCCAGATATCACCGTTCATCAACTCCGATCTGAAGATGAGTTTATTGTTCTCGCCTCAGATGGTATATCCCTCAACTCTTCTCAACCGGTCAAACTAGCGTTTGCAGGAATCTGGGACTGCTTCAGTTCACAAGAAGTTGTTGACATCATCCGATATCAAATTTCACTGGGTGCGACACTCACTCAGGCCTGTGCATTCGTATGCCTGTCTTAGCCCCACACATCAGTTTTTTCCAAGGGGTACTGATAATATGACGATTATAGTTATTGCTCTCTTGCAAGGGCGGACAATGACTGGATGGATAAAATGGATTGCTGATCAGGTAAAGACAAAAAGCGGACACATCACCCCTTCATCTATCCCTCAAATTCATGAATCATTCAAGTGAATCCAGCATCCTGCACGTATCACAACTAATTTTGACTTTACTCTTCCTCCACCAACTGAAACCTATCCTCCTATACCTGAATCCCCGACCACCCAACCTCTCAGGGACAATTCAAAAGTCCACCCAGCAATTGATTCTGAATATGATCTAGATTTGCTTCCTCCCAATTCTAGGTCAGGTCCTGAATCTCCAACCAAAACGTGCCTGGACTTTAGGCTCCCTACAACAGTGTTCAGCCTACTTTGGAAAATGCAATTGAGGAAAGAGGGTGCTGAGGGCCCGTCCATCATGACATGCTTAAAAGAGTATTGAAAGATGCTGAGCATTGTGAAACCTGACGATGAAGATGTTGTCTTCAACCAATGTATTGCAACGCTGTTCGTCAAACACTGAGATATAATTGCGGTCTCCAGACTTCCCTTCATCTCTGGTCATGTTGAAGTTACAACAAGACAATATATTGTGGCACCTAATGGGTGTTATACTGCAACTAAATCAAAGTGAGTCTGTCGCATCTGTATTTTAGTCATTAGACTGATCAGGACTGGGATTAGCATGGCAGAAGAAGTACCCCATCTTGTCGAGCGGGCCAAGGAACTCACCAAGTACGTGAACTCAATGCTGAACAGAAAGTTCAATCTACTTGACTTGCACTGTTCTTCGACCCGCTACACCATCTCAAAGATCCTCTGTCGCTGCAATCTCGGTCTGACTTAGCACCCTCAAATCAGTAACCCCCAATGACTTTGAACCCTGTTGCAAAACACCAGAGATTGCTATACAAGAGAATGGTGCGAAGCAGGAGGTTACCTGGCTCGTGAAATTCACAGCCACCCTCAAACCATATCGATCGTCTTTCCCAACAGTCTACGATAAAACTTACGTTGCTTCAAGATATACGCACACACTTGGAAGATTTGACTGGTACAATCTACTCTAATGATCCAACTAGGAGATACTTGATCTGCCAAGTGGTTTGGGGGCTGATCTGTGTATATCATGCACTTGGTGAGGCCTTGGCTCTTAGATGCCATGAGCATGAGTCTCAGCCCTCACTTGTTGACCAGTCTGAAAGCTTTGACCCATCTGTAGACTCAATCATAACCAATGTTGCAGGCAGACCTGTCATCCCTACCCCTGCTTCCGCTTCACCAACCATGATAACCAACACTGTAGGTGGACCTGTCCCCACCTCTGCCTCACCCACTGCAATCGGTACTGCTGGTGGACCTGTCCCAACCCCTGTTCCTGCTTCACCCGCTGTAGTCAGTACTGCAGGCAGACCTGCTCCCACCCTTGCTTCAGCTTCACCCACTGTAACTGATACCATATCAGAAAAACTTACGCATGACCTAACTAGCATCAGATTGCATTTGCACACACTCTCACAGCTAAACATGTTCAAATTGCTCTGTGATGATCTTGGATACATACATGAAAAGAAAGAGAGTATCCTAACCTTGGAGGGTGTTGTCGCACTTGCTAGCAATCCATCTAACACTGTGGCTGCTAGTTCCTGGTCAGCTACACACAGTGAACTACAATCTTAAGGCAATGAAGAGCAGGTTCAGGACGTCATTGAAGGGATTGATTTGATGGTGGGCAGCAGCTGATGAATCCAGGATGAAGAACAGGAGGCCTTGGCACAACTTCCTAAGGAGATACAGATGACTAACAGTGCCTTGAAGTATTCGTCGCGACTTGTGGCTTGGGTGCACATTCTTGTCGCACATATCATTGCGGGTGACCTGGTGTCTAAATATGTAAGCTGGCACCACAAAGCATCCTATGACTTTGCACCTATTGGAATTCCGCGTCTCTAGACACATCTATAGGAGACTACCTCCAGGCATTGTTTCCGTCTCAGGCTTCTGCCTTGCTTGCCAAAATGGAGGCCGAGCCGAAGAAGAGAACCAAGCTGACAAAAACAAGCAAACTGGGAGAGGCAACGAAGCTGAGAGAGACAAACAACTTGCAGCTGGAGAAGACAACCAAGCTGGGAGAGACAACCAAGCCAAAGAAGACAACGAAGCTGATGAAAACAAGCAAACCGGGAGAGGCAACAAAGCTAAGAGAGACAAACAACCTGGAGCCGGAGAAGGTGACCAAGCTGGGAGAGATGACCAAGCCGAAGACGCCGGTGACAGTGTGGAAGCTCAGAGAGAAAAAGCCCTGTCAAGCAGTTGTTCATTGTGAGGCACTGCTTTTGGTAAAATTCATCAATGATCTCGAGCAGTTGAGAGCCCAGGAGCTGGGGCGTGTCTTGCCTGCGCTGGAGTGCAAGATTGCTATTGGAGTATCCAAACCCTGCTGCCTCATCTGCTTCACCCTGCTCTCTCTTGCCAAGCAATTGTATCAATACAATATCTGCATTAGCAACTACCACACCACACCCTCATGCATGGCCCTGCCTTCTGACACACCTAAGCCATTGGAGAAACTTGTTTGTAGCAAATATGAAGAATATCTTCATATGATTGTCAGTGATTCGAAAATTAGTGGGCACCGGCACACTGATTCAAATGCATCTACCAAAACAGACAAAAGCATACCACCAGCTTCAGGCAGCCTGTCAATGTCTTTGGATGAATATGCAGAATGGGAAGATTTGTGGAATGTATATGTCATTAGTCTAGTCGGGCGGCAATTCCAAGTCCTGTTAAACCTTGAACCAAGTTTAATCATGTAACATATCACCTAATAAGCCCACCCTAGCCGTGACATCAGACCTGATGGGACCTGATGGGACATTCAACCATCAAGTTGCATTTGACCAATTTAAGTGCAGCTGGTGCAAATGTATAATTATTGAATATATGCTACCCAAGACTTATAGCATTTCAGCAAAATATATCTCTATACTAGTAATATGCAATGAAAAGTGTTCCTTGGGTGATTATAGCCATACTACCAGACTAATAAGAATGCTATATATGGATATGAGACGTCTACATGGCCTTAGGTGTCCTCCCCACTGTCATTGATGAACTCATCACTTACAATCCTCCTGGTGGCCCTTCTCCCTTGCACACAACGTGTTGTCTTGTTGGATTTGCTGGCTTTACTTGATTTGCGATGCTTTTGTGTAGCCAGCGCATTGCCAGCAGGCCTATCTCCTTCACTGCTGTCTTCATCCTCATCAACACTCCCACTGGTCTTACCAGATCCACCTTTCTGTTTCTTTCCTTTACTGCCATTGTCTTCCTTGTCTTCCTCCTCGTCCTCATCAACATTCCCACTGGTCTTCTTACCAGTCCCTCATTTCCATTTCTTTCCTACATCAGATCAACTCTTTCTCTGCTTTCTGGTTAGGGTCCCCTCTGCCTCTAGACGCTTGACCTTCTCTTGATACTGGTCCATCTCTTCACGGTTGAGCTTGACCCATCGACAAGTCTTTGCAAGAAGAGCATCTCAAAGCTTCATAAGGTCTGGTATGTTCATCATCCTTGATGGACTTTGAAATTCCAAGTCCTTTGGCCAACCACGTAGTTCATGCAGCAAGACAATTTTGTATTCATATTGTTTGTAATTCATCTTGAGCTTTGTATCGCGAGTAATCCCCTTTGTAGTAATGTGAATATGAGTTCACAGACAGAAACTGACTTATGCAGACCCCTTGTAATCATACCCACACTATCTTCACGTAGCTTCTCCCTTGTGTTTCTATCAGAGAATGCTTTACTCACATCAGCTTAATAGGCTCCAATGATCCTAATGCCACATATCAGAGGCTTGCGAAGTGCCCCAGAGGTCAAACAATTGAAGGAAAGACATTGGGCTCAGTGCTGGCAATGCAAAACCCATGAAGTGCTCATTAATGTCAAGGTATTCAGCAGCAAAGCTGTCGCCAATACTGGAATGTGCAAACACAGCAAATGATAGCACACCAGTGCGCTGGTGAAGGTATAGCATCTGAGGGATATTAGCATGCAATGAGAAGCTCATATAAGTCTTACCAGTTCACAAATTGCCTGTATAGCACTCTATTTGTCTAAACTTGCAGCTGTATAGGAGGCTTGGACTCCTGTTGGCTTTATACCCTGTTGATAAGACCGCTAAGCGGCTAGGGCTGAAAGTCTTTCAAAATACAGCTTAAGGCAAATTCCAGGCATCCCCTAAACAAGAGAAAGACTCTCTAAGGGATAAGCCTGTAGGTTAGAAGGTACCCCATGTCATAAGAGGCATGTGGCGTCGAATAACGAGCACACTACTCGAACGGACGGTCAAACTAGAGTTAAGACGATCTGGCTTGGGCTTAAAGCTCGGTCAGCTGTATCTAACTCACGCACCGCTACCTTGACCACAATCTACACTATAACGAAAGTCTTAAAAGCCATAGTCAGCCAGTAGAGGTTAGGATATCTCTCTCCAAGATAGATTGGGGAAGTCTTAAAGCGGCAGGTATGACTTAGGAACGAGTCCGGGTAGCGATGATGCCGGCGGTATAACGTTATCATTATGCGGAGGACTAGACAAAGATAAATCCTCGAGAGAGTCAGTCGAAGCGCTTCTCAGCAGTAGAGGAACAAACTAAAGAAGCATTGGAGACAGTGCAGAGCACACACAACAAGACTGCCTACTAACTCTATTGAATTAGGGACCCGAGTACGACACCGGCAACCTTCCTCCGTCGCTTAAGGAGGATCGACGTGTCATGCCGAGATGACAACACCGGATTGACACATATCTATGGCACGGCACGCCTACGGCAGTAAAAGGATGAGGAATCAGACAGGCACATACGCGTACAGGTCAGGTGTTTAGAAGGATTCAGACAGTATAAAGCTGGGAGGAAATAGGGAGTAAAAACCAGAATACAGACGAAGACAGAACAGCGTGTATTTCGCGGGTATATACTACCTTGCATTTTGAACCACAGATTACATAGCATCTAATCACACGAGAAACTACTGCGTTTAAGACTGACTAGTACCGCTTTAGGGAACGTTTGCATTGTAGAGTGTCCGGGCACTCCCGTCCAGACCTCATCAACTTGAAGTTAAGCAAACTCAGTACCGCCTGCGGGCCAGAACAGTTCCAGTAGTCACCGAAGTAAACTTGCGTGTGAGTCACCGACTTAGTACCTCATCCTCTCCCGTATCCTCAAGGCCGCACTCATTGCCGACAGACTTAGTACCGCTTAACCGCCAGAACAGTTCCTCTGCACTTGCCGCCGCTTGCCTTAAGGAGTCATTCCCTAAGCGCATCCAAGACCTGTGTTCCTCACATTGGCAAACTAAGTCCATGGTCTCGAACTCTGGCACCTTGAGCACTTCTAGAGAAGTCTCCATTCGTTCTAAAGAACACCCTCCTTCATTGTTTCACACAGTGACCCTTGAGATCTCTTAATCAGAGTCTCACCTGCAACGCTTAGGTCTTACCTAACGATTTTAATCAGAACATCCCAGTTCGCTTAAGTCGACTCAAAGCGTGTCTCTTTTGTAGTTAAACCGGTCTCACGTACTTACAAGGGGATAAAAACATCTCTGTTACTTAGAAGAAGCGTCAGGGCGGTACTTAGAGAGTGCTACCTTTTGTGTTGGGTTGTTTGGTTGTGGTTTAGTTACCTCGCCTCCTTCGCTTAGGCAGTTCATTCTTAGTAGCATAGTCGGCTCGCCTCATTTTCCCGTCACTGCACGGTGAGGTTCCCTTTCATCTGGAGCCAACCGCGAGAGATTGGTTCTATTGAAGAGATCAGCCTTCATATATTTTGACTTAGAACTCAGTTTCGATGAGATCGGAACCAGTTGCATCCGTTCTTTATTGAACAACTTTATACACAATTGCAAAGACTCCCCGTAGTAAACCGCTACGCCGAGCACGGGGTGTCAATCATCCTAACCCACGAACTAGTCAACAGACAACCCGAAATTCGGCTAAAGCCCGAAGCGGAGATCCTACCGATCTGTTCACAAATCAACCTCTTTTTGGGAACATCCTAAGCGACGATCCGACAGTACTCCGTTACTTGAACCGAGTACAAGCAAATTTACTCAACCAATTACATAGAGACGCCTCTAATTTAGGAGGAACCAAGGTTGACGAAACCGAGAGTAACGTAGCAGGACCATCTAGGGATAACCAGGCCGTCTCTGTCTCACCCACTCTAAGTGATCAATCAGTCTCGACCAAATCTTCTACTTTTGAGTTAGGAGAAGCCTATCGTTTTAAAAGCTTAAGGAACGATGAAAAGGAACCTCACTGTGTGAGGCGGGCTGACTGCGCTGGAAATAGAAGTGCTCGAAAT
>QLOY01002661.1:0-10455 GCA_003313965.1 Megacollybia marginata
AAACTAGGGACGAACGTGAAGTCAAGGCGTACTACCTATTCGAGTGGGTAAGCTCATCGAATACATGCAGAGTAATCATATTGATGGCACATTTCACTGTTCAGCTTCTCCTCGTGGCGAAATTATGCACCTCTAACTGGACTGTAGAGATCATGTCTTGGAACAGCTATCGAGATACTTTGATCTCACGGAATGGTGCGGATTGGCAGAAGCTCTTATCCTGCAAGTGGGTACTGGGTGGTCGGGATATTTCAAACGACATGGTGTACGTTTTTTGTCTATATTTAGCCCCGCCTTGACATTCCTTGGAAGCCGACTCGGAGAAACCGGGATAAATCCTGCAAACTTGAAGGACTACCTCGCCGGTGCTACGGAACTGGAGAAGCAGCGCGTCGTAGTATGGCCTTCGGCATCTGATTTATTGCTTCTTGGACGCAAGCTGAGTGTGCATGCGACACTGGAAACCGTTTTAACTCGGATGAACGGAACGGTGTCGAGATACCAGGAGATCGTGTCAAAGGAAGTAGGGAAAACCCTTCTACAGACCGACTCCTGGGTTATCAAGCGCGAGTTCTCTAGCGGGGGCGACCATGTCATCGTTCCAAACAGAGACTCTGATCGCCTAGCGCTCTTCGAACGCATGTGGGATCAAACACAGATGTATTATGCGTTCATTCCTCAAGAGCTCCAACCCCGCTTCTTTGCAGTACCTTTCTTTCCCGACGTGATGCAGAAAGGGGAAGTTCACTGTTTCACTCATGACGGAGAGTTGGCATATGTCATACATACCATTCGGAATGCGGAACGAACCGAGAACGGTTCAGATGTCGTTGCTGCCGCACCAATATTCGGTTGCGTACCTTTATCGCAAATTCGGTGAGTAAATAGTTCTCTCCTAAACCTTGCTGACGTGAATGAAAGTCAGGGTCGTAAGCAGAAGGGAGTTTCAGACAGAGAGCAAGACGAGAAGGGATGGGTCCTTGTCGACACACTCTCCCAACAGGAACTAGAGACTGGATACGCTGAGCTAAGAGCTTTCGTGAACTCGGTCGTCGCGGGACTGATACAACTGGAAGAGGACACAGGCAGAAAGCCGTCTCCTCTTCGGTTCTTCTGTTGTATTGATATTGTGCCGGTATTCAACCCTGCGACACAACAATATCAATATATCGTCAAGAAGATCGCAAGGAACATGTGTGGCCTTTATGCCTCAGAAGGTCAACCCACCGATCTGATTAGCCGTATGGTAGAGAGCTTGGAGCGTCTCTTGACTCTGAGAGAGTAACCATCTTCAAACAAGTTATTGTAGTAGAAAATTGAATAGAATACCACGTAATCAGACCCTCTGAGTTGATGAAGACTCGAGTCTGCATGTTGCCGTGTCATTCCGCTGCCTACGAATCTATCGAGATTTGAGATCGACGAGGCCCCTTGTATCACCGAAATTGAAAGTTGAGCATATTTCACTGGTGATTTATCGTAAACTGAAACCATTCACAATCTGCTGAAAGTTGATGGAGTGGATTGATCAAGGATCAAGACCTGAAGATTGAAGTACCATCATTTTCATCCTTCAAGAGCTGAGGCCTGAGGGTCTCACAACTCACATCTCCTGTTCATTCACCTGTCAAGTTTTTTGGACCTATGTGAAGAGCTTCAATTCTGCCTATCTTCAACTCGAAGCTCCAAAGCTTGAACATTAAATCGTCTAACCAGACGATCTCGTTACCTGACACCTGTGCCAGTTTGAATGGACATTTCACCTCAAGACTACCATGAAATCCTCTCTTACATTACACCTATACTTCTTTCAGACTTCTCCTTAGCATCCAAGTTGGTCTAGTCCTAAAGTTAGATGAAACACCATAGGAATGAGTACATACTTCACGGTGTATCGACTGATCAACACGGATCGCAATCGGATCTCGCTTTGCCCTGGATTCCTGGAAAAGAGAGTTAAGACTCAACATCACGGACGAAACATAGGATAGGAACCGTGTTAATCGAAAATGGACCATGCCCAGACAGCACCTCAAGCGAGATTCCATCAGTGGTGCTTTTGTTGCGGATATAGTTTCTTGAGTTGAGCAGCACAAAGAGACAATTTGTGTAAACTTTTTACTTAGTCGGAAGAAGCAGGAGTGATGAACTCACATCGATGCATCAAAGGATTCACTGACAAGGCAAGGAAGGTGTTGGGCAATGCGCACTCCTGACGTATGTCAGAACTGCACCACGAGATAAAGTTCTGTCCCTCACAAAGATAAGAGAGAAAATGGCACAAAGACTTGGTGGGATTCCGGTGCTCAGAGTGAAGATTGTCTAGAATGAGTACTCGAAAATTAAAATAAAATAAAAAGAGACTATTGGACATACCAGTTGATTAATCAGATCTGTAGTTCCTTTGCGACCAGTCTTTGACATTTGCATGTATGAGATCATAGCTACTGTGATTGCGATGTCGGAAGCAGCAGCCATGCTGAAGGCAGCTAACGTAAGTTTCTCCTCCTGGATGGTTGCGGCAATGGTTGAGAACTTGAGCCTGATAAGTAAATATCAAAGGAGTGATCCATGATATACTGGTCTACCAACACAACGACAGGAACCGCTGTGGATATTGTTAAAGTTGGCAATGAATTGAGACACATGAACACACCAAAGTTCAATGCTGCTGCAGATGTGCAGAGTACACACTACAACTCATAAGTTAAGCATCGAAGTTGTGTAGCACTCACTATGAATGCCGGAATGTAGTGGTTGCGAGAAACTGAAATGGCATCAACATCACTGTAAATAATCAAAGCTTATCATACTCACCAATATAAACACGCCAACAGTAGAAGATTTGGATCATGTATGCTAGAACTACTCCAAATAATGATCCGATGAATGATGTTCTGTCGGCTTGTCAGGGCAACCAGATGACTAACAAACAATAAACAACAAACCTCACCACAGGCACAGACTCGGAGTCATCGTTGTGCACTAACCAACGTAAGCTAAGCATAACCAAGAGCTCATTCCAAGACATACTTGTCACTAGGTACCGATATGCACCACCTACAAGCTATTAGTGAGTAGCTGGGGCGTGCGTGGAGAAATTTAAACTCACCAGACTCAAGACCGTGTTCAATGGTGTCACATATAAGCACAAAAGCAACCTAGATTTCGCTCATTAGCCAAACTCAAAGGAAGTGAAGACTGTGACAGCTTGCCAGAGCTTTTATGAACCAAGGATCTGAATTTTTATAGTTTTGGAAATAGTACCAGCCTTGAAGCATCCCAGCTACAAAGATGAATGTGCAGGACCATCACCACAAGTATTTGCTCACTTCCATACAAGCTACCAGCCGAATTAGATTGGTCATGTACAAAAAACACTTACATTGAAGCGATGATAATAAATACAAAGAGAACTCCAAGCCTAATCGGCAGTGTGAGTATAGATTTGAGTGATTTGAATAAAGAAGAACTTGCGTATTATCAAGGGTTGCAGCGACCGTCATGTTGGCTATAGTACCAGGGGTCGTCAAATGCAATATACTGCTGATGACATACTACTTATATCTGAGGCAGATGATGATTGGTACAAATTAAGGCACGTTAACAAGGCGTCCAGTCCCACTTCTCTCGTAAGCCGAAGGCAGTCCACCCCGAACTGCGATCATCATAATTCTGTCTGATCGTATATACGAAGTAACAGATCAACCCCAAACGGAGAGAACTCTATTTCAACGAGATGTCAGCAGGGACAGCTTTTGTTTTTGACTCTAGGTGGATTGAGTGCGCCGCCTGTATCAAAGCAGAGTTCCGATTAAGTCGGCATGAGTAGATTACATAATTCCTTGTGCACCATGATATAATCATTGCAATATACTTGTCTGCAGCCCTTTCTTACTTCAATTTGTTTAAGATAGAGTTCTGCTTAGCGGACTGAGTACCGGGATGATGTCTTAGATGTAAGTTCCAGATGCAGTCTGTGCGCTAGCCGATCATTGTGTTGTCCACTTTAAAATCGGAAGCTTTACATGATATTTCAGGATACGTGATGTTGTTGATTTGCAAGTTTACAAGATTGATTCTCACGGGAAGGGATAGATGTGATCGGACACCTGATTGAAGTCAGATATCGACTTCCAAGTACCTAGAACCTCTCGTGGTAACTTGATCGGAAAGCTGATGTAGAATTCACTGCGACAAACAGACCCTAAGTTAACAAGAACCTGACAGAAGTCAGATATCAAGTACCTAAAATCGTCGTTTAAGCTTCTCGACATGGTAACTTGATTGGAAAGCTGATATAGGTGGCGCGTAGTATTATGATGCTAGAAATCACTGGCCGAGGGTGTGACAACAGGGCCTATGATATCAGGAACCCGACCGAAGTGAGATATCAAGCACCTAAGTTTAAACCTCTCGACGTGCTAACTTGATCAGAGACCTTGATACAGGCGACGCGCTGTAATCTGATATAGAAATTACTGATTCCGCACACATGCGCAATATCAGGTAGACTTTGCCTCATCAATCATCCCTAGTCGTGAGTTTATCCAGGTAAATGCTACAGTAGGTTTATAGGCGAAGGAAAGTGTAACCAGCGAAGCGTTGGTGTAGTCCGTGTAGACGATATCAATCTGTAAACTTGTAAACATCTTCGCAAAGGGCATGTTACTCGGGAACGACTTCTCTTTGTGCGTATACTTATATACAGATGCATGACGTCTCGAGTCCTAGGATCACCACGAGACCGGATAGCGACAGACATAATATCGATGAATGAAGCATGCATTACTTACTGTCTGAAGTTTACTTAGTGCTGGTTTCCTTGTACCAATGATTGCGGTCGCCGTTCAAGGCCTATCATACGGAGGTGACGTTATGCCAGTGTCCGGGGTCAGTGGAGGCGTGGCTTAGTTACTTAATTGACGATGAATCATTACTTATATGAGGGCACCGACTATATTTGTATACTGTATATAAATAACTGGTAATTACTGATCAAGTTCGTCACAACAACTGTGAGTCAGTGTCGCGACTGCAAATAGTCCGGACGGGTTTCACATTCAGCCAGGCGCGAGCAACAGAGGTACCAGCTCTGGGGTAGGATTCAGCAACGAGGAAACAGAGAGCCTTTGTCGTCGCAGTGGAGAATCTAGGGGAGAATTTCCAACATTACAAGACTCTGGACTCTCATTCCGTCTCCCTTCATCAGTCCCTATGTGGTCGATGATGTAGTCGAGCTTGGAGTCGATGTTAAGTAAGATGTTCTCGATAGAGTCCATTCTGTTCTCTAAATCAGCCTTTGTGGGCGATGGATAGTAGATGTGAGACGATCGTCGAGCCTGAGGCGATTCTGCGGAGCCTTGATCAAACGGACTGAAGAGCAAAAAAGGATTTCGAGTCTCGTCTCGAGTTTCACTATCTGGGGAGTTTTTGTGGCGTAGTGAGATTGCTGGTGCTTCATCTTCCTCTCCAACATCACTCATGACCACATCGAGGATGTCCGTCTGCATGGTAGTAGGTGAAGTTGTGTCCCGACATGGGGTTTCAGTCATCTTGCTTCCATGCGCCACACGGCAACGGCGCCTAGGCTGTCCCCCAGGCTTTATATTCTTCAGCTCAGCAGTGTCCGCACCTCTTCGAAACCCACCAGTGGCATTTACGCATGCAGTAGGATGAATATAGAATCTCCAAAGTCTATCTCTTGAAGGCTTGGCAACTTTAAAGCCATAGATGGCAAGTTGGCGGGTGAAGGATTCATAAGTAGGACCATCTTTTTTCCTTCTACCGGTTTTTCTCCGCTGATTCATGCATGTTAGCATGTGGACTTTGGAAACGTCGAATCCTGGGTGTGGCGTCAGTGAGGGGATACGACAAAATCAACAAATGCACAAACGAAATGTTTTGCCATCCTCACACCAAGAGATGATATCCTTCACGTTTACATTTGCTACACTGTCATCGTAGCGACCCTGAAGCGTGCTTTTTGGGGGTTTGTCAGCGCTCTTGGAAAGATTCTGAAGGATATTACTCACTCGTAAAGATTGAGCGCAAATTTCGGCTGAGCTGGCATGCCGAATCACTCGAGCGTATAGGGTGTGTAAAATGTAAGGGAGAGAGAGACGCATGGATCCGAGTCAATTTATACCTCATCCGGAGAACGCCACAGCTATTCACGCACGCTTATTAAAGACACTGCCACAGAAAGACTATCTTGGCGCTTCAGCGCAGTCAACTACTAAATGCAGAGACTACGTGCGCGAAGCAATGCTTGAAGCTCTTACTTGGGATACACGCCATCATTGCTCGTGGATCAACGACGAATCAATGACAGCTCACATCGTGGTTTCCGCTCCGAAGGCTGATCGAGATAGTGTACTACGAGGCTTGTTGCACATCCATGTGGCATCTACGGCGACGGTGGGCATCTTCGTGAAGATATTGTTACAATCAAAGAAGGAAATTAGTCATTACCGTGAGGAGTGGATGGTGAGTCGATTCGGAGTCAACATCGATGGAAGGACCAAGAAAGCTGTACCTTGATCCTCGCTGATCCGATGATCCGATGATTAAGCGGTCTAGCCTTATCTGTTTACTTCACCTGCCCATACTTGAATAAGTGCATCGCATTGGAGTCATTCTCCTCGTGTTCTCACCGTAATTGATTCTCTGGTAGTGCGTGTTATATTGCCCCAAAGACAAGAGCTGCATGTCCGTCGTCACCTTCCAAGCGTTCGATCCCGACCGTATCTCTCGATCGGAAGAAGAATAAATCCGACCCTCTACAACCCGCTATTCAATCAGCTATCTCCCGTACCACTCATTCATATAGCTCAATAGAACGGGACTCCCGTTCTATTGAGCTATATGAATGAGTGGGGAAATCAGGGAAAAACTGCGTGCTCATTCATAAGACAGTGGGACAAGCTCCGCCACAGCCGCCTCGGATCGTCCGCAGAGGGCCAACTGGGGACGATGCATTTTCATGACACACAGGTACAATTCCAACAAAGAGACCAAGGAGAGACGGCGGAGACTGCCAAATAAGTCATTCTGTCACAGTTGTAGTGTATAGGATTGGCTGCAAAACGGGTTCTGGGCTTAGAAGTGGGAGTGCACAACACCAGTTGTGTGCAATAAGCACACTGCCACCAAAAACATGTCTGCGTCACGTCACATGTCACTCCCGAACACTCCCGAACCCCTAAAATCGCGAGCCGAAGTTTCGTAGTAGTAAACCCTTCCGTGCCAAGAGGCAGAAGATCCACGAATGACCATTAGATAGACACAACCGCACCTCTTTGAGACCTTGGCATCAGTAATAAGCAACTGGAGAACGTTGTCATTGCTGCGTACATACCTTCTAAATCCGGCGATTTCTATAGCTTGACCAACAGCCTGCAGGCCTGGGGAATCTTGATTACTCCGACATTTTCAACAACGAATACACAGTCATCCGCCAGATCGAGGCCTGTTTTCTAGAAGTGTCCAGTTCGAGTAGCCTCTCTTCATCCGACTGAGTTAATAACAGAATCAAGGTCTGGATAGACCTCGATGTCAAGTTCCACCGGATAACGGCGGACTGCATAGACGTTACCGGTCAGCCAGGGATTATAATGTCATGACTAATAATGTGTAGTATGGGAGTGTCACCATCTAGGGTAAGATCGTATCGTCGATATCAGGAATGCTTTTTGAGATGGTTATCGCAATGACACTAATGTGGCGTCGAGGACCATACGTGCGCCAGGTGCAAACTGCACGATGTAAAGCACATGTAAATTCGGCGATAGAAGCCTACACCATGTTGACGTGGTCGTAAACATCGAGAGGCTGCGGAGATGAACCGCCTCGCCTGCACTCAAATCCTTGGCGGCTTTGCGTATAACCTCTGTCGATAACCAGACGCTTGCGATGAACACTGTGGGCGGGTTCAATCTGCTTTGCTCACAAACGAGAAGCTCAGTTTCTGAAGGGAAGTCATGGTGAAGACCAATATTGATTGACGACGAACGCTTACCGGTTTCTTGGCCCGCTGAAGAGCACTGATTGCAACACGATTGCTTCCATTTTACCTTTCGTCTTTCGTGGTCTATTGCAACGCTTCATTTTCCTCAAGTCTACGGAATTGTCGTGAAGCCTTGCGGATAGGTCAGAGTCACGTGATACTTACCGTCGGGATCGGGCCGAATAGTAGCATCGGAGTACGCCGCCGAAGTCGAAGCCGGGAATGCGGCAGGAAGATTCCCCATGCGGGGAGCCGGCTTTTAACTTTAGACACGAATAGGTTTAGAAGCTGAAGTGACAGATTGAATGATCCGTCCTTCATTCTTAGAAGACTATTCCTCGAGACCTCAAGCTTCAAGAATCGCTGCTCCATTGATGCTGCAGACACCCCTTCAAGTGGCTGACAGGCAAATAAGTCATTGACGAGCAAGTCAAGCAATTGCAATGCGTTTCCTGAGGAGAGGGTCCCCATAATGACTCCAGAATTCGATCATTCATTGCAGCACTTGGGTATAGACGCTGGGAAACACCTTAACTACCGGGTTCCCTGATAGGCCTAAAGCGAGAGAACTGCCAAGAAAGTGGAGCTCCAATGGAACTAAGGTTCGGCATCAAAGATTGCCGGTCATCAATTACCTTTCTTTGCGAATTGCTGTGGTCATATCTGCTTCGATACCCACGATTCGTGTCCTCGTCGAACCAAGCTCACAAGCGCTGTCGAATACGAAGACTGAAAACAACTTCCTTCCTTCGGACAGCACCGCACAAGACATTTAGGCGTGTGACAAATTGACGTCCTTGGCACCTGTCACCCGACGCCGCCCCTTTCATTGTTTCGCTTCCAACGCTCACCTACTCCACTCCTTTGCATATAATGCTGTCCGCTACGTTCCTTACACTCTCACTAGTTGCCACCACCGCACTCGCAGGACACCACAATGCTCAACAAGCCAAACGGCACAAGTTTATCAGTCGCGCCAATCCACTCTTTAACGGTACAGAGGGAGGACTTTCCCCTCGAGATGGGTCCAACGCCCCTTTTACGTTTTATGAAGCAGGATTGTACGTATTTCTGAACCCTCGTTGGTTACTTACTTACTCTTACGTAGGGGAGCATGTGGATCATGGAACTCGGATAACGACCACATCGTCGCACTCAACAGTGAAGACTTTGGTTCTGGATATCCGGGACCACATTGTCATGCAACCATCGTTATCCAAGTTGGTGGGGTTAGTGTAGGTGCTACTATCATGGATGAGGTATGTAATCTCCCCCTCGCTCCTCGACCACCACCTCCTAATCTTCAATCCTGGTATAGTGTCCCGGATGTCATGTACACGGTCCACACGGTCTCGATCTAACCCCAGGCCTATTCTCCCTCTTAGGTTCTCAAAGCGTCGGTACGTACGATTTCCCCTCTATTACCCCTTTTCCTAACAATAGTTTTTCAAGGCGTACTTCACGGCTCATGGTGGTTCGACGGTGGTTACGACGCAGCTGGAAAAGGTCCCAGTGGAGGCGGCGGCGGTGGCGACAGTGGTCAAAAAACAACCACGACGCATAAAACAACCCACACTACATCATCGGCTTGGACTCCTCCTCCTTCTCCCACGAGCACTAAAACCACTCATTCTTCCACAAAGACGACCACTGCTACCTCTTCGACGTCCACCTCAAGCTCAACTAGTACCAAGGCTAAAACCACTACGACGACGACGACTTCTTCAAGTTCGACAACGACATCGGCATCGGCAACTCCCACACCCTCTGTTCTCCCTCCTACTCCTAGCGATGGAGAAACGATCGAATTGCTTTATGAAGCGTTTGCTCGTTTCAATAATATGGTGCAGCTTTCACTTGGTGACGATTGATATTGATCACCGACTACGTACAATCGTTCTTTCACTCAGTTATTCTCTCATTTATTGACTACGACGACTACTGATGTCAGTGGTTTATACCATTGTTGTGTTCTTCCCCCAATTGTGGCTAGTTATGCCTTTGTAACTCTGGTTGTTTGTTATCTATCTGTCTATTGACCGGGTCGTATATATACTCGGAGGTGTCGAAATCTATGAGCGCATGATCAGCTGGTCTTGATACTGCGCTACATATCCGTGACTAGACGTGACTCCGGCGATAATGTCAGGAAGCGCTGTAATCTTTTGACACCTCCTTGCCTCACACAGGGTACAATGTGGATACCATTGTGAAGTGGTTGCAAACAATTCTAGGTTCGTGTGCTTTTTAAATGCTATCCTCGCGAGCCCAACGCGAGCACTCCCAAGTTCGAATAACCAAAGCTTGCTCCCAAGTTTGACGATGCAATTTTTTGTTTGCGCGCTTAGTATGCCTTCGACGTGTGACACTCATTTCTGTGTCATAATACCACCTCAAATACTGTATAATGTCGGTGCCATTGCGAAGTGGGGTTGCAACCCGTAATC
>QLOY01002665.1:0-42297 GCA_003313965.1 Megacollybia marginata
TGCCTTTTTTTGCCTTTTTTTACCTTGAGCAAGGCGTGACAAGCATTACTAGAAAATCCTGATGCTACTATCTCTCTCACATGTGGTTGAAAGACTCAAATACAATTCAGGGTTAGTAAACAAAGACTGCACTAGAGATATTGAGAGTAACAGGAACACATGTCAGACAAATGGCTTGACAAGATCGACTTGTCAGGATGGACATCTGGAGTGAGAATCATGGCATCATCAAGTACTTGGATAGACCTGTTAAGGTCACCAAGATCTTCGAGCTGCTCAAAGCAAATGCGGAGTGACTGGCCCAAGTTGTTTAACCTGGTTGGCCTGTCAGTGTGGCCATCTGTGAGAGCCACGGCATCTTCAAGTAGTTGAATAGACCTGTTAAGGTCACCAAGATCCCCAAGCCGTTCAAAGCGAATGCGGAGTGACTGGCCCAAGTTGTTTAACCTGGTTGGCCTGTCAGTGTGGCCATCTGCAGTGAGGGCATCTTCAAGTAGTTGGATAGACCTGTTAAGGTCACCAAGATCTCCAAGCCGCTCAAAGCGAATGCCGAGTGACTGGCCCAAGTTGTTTAACCAGCTCGGCTTGCGAGGATCGCCATCTGGAGTGAGAACCACCGCATCTTGAAGTGCTCTGATAGACCCGTTAAGGTCACTAAGATCTCTGAGCTGCTCAAAGCGAATGCGGAGTGACTGGCCCAAGTCGTTTAACTAGCTTGGCTTGTGAGGGCGGCCATCTGGAGTAATCACTGCATCTTGAAGTACTTGGATAGACCTGTTAAGGTCACTAAGATCTCCAAGGTGCTCAAAGCGAGTGAGGAGTGACCCGCCCAAGTTGTTTAACCGGGTTGGCTTGTCAGGGTGGCCATCTGGAGTGAGAGCCACGACATATTGAAGTAGTTGGATAGACCTGTTGAGGTCACTAAGAATCCCAAGGCACCCAAAGCGAATGTGGAGTGACTGGTTCAAGTTGTTTAACCTGGTTGGTTTGTGAGGGTGGCTATCTGGAGTGAGAAGCACGGCCTCTTCCAGTACTCGGACAGACCTATCAAGGCCATCCAGTACTTGGATAGACCTATCAAGGCCATCAAGATCTCCAAGCCTCTCAGAGCGAATGCGGAGTGACTGGCCCAAGTTGTCTAACCAGGTTGGCTTGTCAGTGTGGTCATCTGGAGTGAGAATCACAGCATAATTAAGTACTCGGATAGACCTGTTAATGTCATTAAGATCTCCAAGCTGCTGAAAGCGAATGCAGAGTGACTGGCCAAGCTTGTTGAACAAAGATGGCTTGTCACCCTCAGGTACAGCATCAAGGGTATGGTTGAGAATCTCCTCCAATGATTGGATAGATTCATCAAGTTCATCAATTTTAACATCTGATCGTAATGATTTCTCAAGCTTTGAGTACTAGTATGAGATGTGCAGCAACTTGTTGCTGGAATTACTCACCTGCTCCATGGAACTGCCAATAGATAGTCGCTCGCTGACCTCTGACCTTTCGAGCCTAGTCATGACTGTAACTTTAACATGGATGCGACGGAAATATTGGATGTCATCGTGTTCTGCCGCCAATGGATGTTGTTGAGAGGATTGAGATCGGGTCCGATTGATCTGAGGGGATGGCTTTGGATATGAGGAAATGGATAATGTTTGACGACTCTGTCTGTCGGAGCACGTCGGATGGTGGCATGGCTATAGAAGATAATGCCCGAGGTTCGAGTGACAACTTTGACTCGGACATTCTGAACGTACATCCACGGGCCTCACTGTGTCGAATTGAAGCAACATAATGATGGAGGGAGGGGTTGACGCACCATTTCATCTCTTCTGAAAAGGACTTGGAAATGCACAAACGTTTGCATGCAGGACATGGTCTCTGATCATTGTTCTGAGGTGAAGTTGACTGCAACACAATGTCCATGGTAACACACAATCTTGATCGAGTGTGCCAATTGGAAGAGTCGAGCGTCTCGTGTTGTTGTTGATCTGTTAGGTCGTAATCTCCTCTTTCAATGTACTTCTTTCCATGCCGCTTGCGGAATAAGAACTTGATGAAGTCATTGAAGTCCTACTTCAGGTTCAGACGTATATAGGACTTGTATGCGAACTTACCTCCCAAGTATAGCACAGTTCTATCGGCAGATCAAATGTGATATTCATCGCATCAATTAGTCGAAGCCGTTTTCCCTCCTGCCATGGATATCCAAGCTCACGATGAAGACGTTGCTCCATGTAGAGTCGAATATCAATCATTGTAACCATCTAGAATGTTGAAAGTCAGCCTGAGAGAATCAATGGTCAGCAAGTTTTCTCCACGAACCATAAATGTCTGCTGAGACTGCTGCAGTCTTTGTCTGTGCCCCTGAATTTTGTTCTTGATAGTTGATGATTTGATAAAAGACAAAATGCGGCCCATGCGAGCAATGTCATTCAAGTCATCTGACATTTTGACTAAACTCCTGACTGAGTGTAAGAAGGATAGCCCACGGATGAAATATAAATCTCCTACTTATGAAATTCATTACACCTAAGAATAAAGGGGGATGGCAGTTCAGAATATCCTCTTAGTGTATCCGTGATTCTATCGTGAATGTCAACAAGGTCCTTTGCGAGCCCTTTACAGTCCTTTTTATTTTGTCGCATCGTCTAGATGAATTAGATCTGATATTTCATACACAGACTAGAACACATACTTGAAGGGTTCTCAGAACGGAGACAATAACTGTCGAGACCGCTTGTACAGGAGCTATCGATACAGCATCATGAATAATGGTTCCCGCCTGGATAAGTGTGTCGACGGTGTCAAAGGGAACCTGCCACTGTTTGGCTGTGGATTTGCGTTGGACCTTTACTGCAAAAACCTTTCCTATCATTTCTGATCGAAGAATCGCAGAGGACACGATTATATTATTGAGGAGGGAGGGAGGATGGGAAAGAACCCTCGGTATGCCTATCAACGTACATATATTTCGACAACGTGCACACAGCTAGCCGTGCACAGCCACCACAGCCACGGCTCAGCACGGTACAGCACAGCGCTTCTAACAGCTCTTTGTCGCCGAGTCTTTAAATAAGAAAACATACGAAGTAAGGCAAATGTGACTGTATTTGCGACCTGATACACGGGAGAGCGACAACTCGAGCGACCGAGGATGCTTAGGAGCGACGCACAAGACAGAATACTAACAAGTCAAATCCCCTGTCAGAGATGCGATAGCTGTAGACTTCTTTGCTGCAAACTCGTCGATGTCATTTACAAAATCGAAGAGGCTTACCGCATGCTTAGTCCGGTGACTTGATCACTACCGTTCTAAGTGAGATGTGTAGTTACTAGTAGCACCCTCCGGTTACGCCACACTGTGTTAAGAACATGTCGATGCGGGTATACGGGAGACCAGATGGTGGAGAGAAGTCGAATCGGTTCCAGAGCTAGTTCAACGGTTCCAATAAAACCGACAGAACTGTCGGTTCAAAACCGAAGATCAGAACAATCGAAAACTCTGATCGTTCTATATTTGCGAGTGGTAGGACGGCTGAGTAACTGTATGGCTTGAATCAACGTCCGATATGCAAAGAGAACAAGATGAATCCTGTCAATGGTAGCCTAACTTGAGCGTCCAACAGTGAAGTCGAGCCGATGGACTAATGGTTTACCGGCCATCAAGTCAAGCGTCAACAATACTCCTGCAAGTGGTTCGCAAATCAGAAGTCTTGAAACGCACCACATTGGGTAGCTGAGACGGTCAATAGGAATCCAACGAGAAGCTGCGAGATGGTATAGTTGCAAGAGCGGAGGCGTGGGAGAAATTACCCGTTTTGTTTGTGAATCTAATGTGATGCTCTTCGCAAGCGCTTCATTCAGCTAGCCCTTGCAAGGCTCCGAAATAATTAGATGATACCACCATTGGCCTCAGCGTTCAGAGCATTAATATTGGTTCTAACCTGATTTTTTTGGAATTGGCCTGAGGCTCCGAAAACCCGCTATTCAAGTTTCTCAGTTTCAAAGTTGGCTGGTAAGAAATCTTATGAACCACTTCTAAGCTCTATATCTCCTATCCTGGAAGAAGTTTTGCTGCGATCCATGCAGGATTGCCCAGCGACGGGGTATGCGATCGTTGGGCGGCTAAATGGCCTATTCAAGCCTATTCAACGGACTACAATGAGAGACTGCTCCCTCGCCACGCCACGCCTGGCCATCAATCGGCGAACCGCTCTGTGCCAGTCGTTTTTGTTTATAGAGACTTTACCGTGCGCTGTGGTTTGGAAACACGCTACGTCATCTCTTTCGCAGTACCTGGTGCTGAAGGTTTATCTTCATGACCCAGCAGTTGCTATAATGCGAAAAAGCACCCGTCAGAGGAACCATCAGGCTCCCTCGCACCTGCGGAACGCACGAACGATGCTCTTTGCCGCAGTGATATCGATCATAGGTCCATTCTCGTACCGGCAGGACATTCGACAGAGGCACCTTTGTTGTGCTCCCCTCTGAGCTATAGAGGCCACCAGTACACCGGTATACTCCTACCTCACATCTTCGCCTCGCCCCGTGTCTCCTATCTCGAAATCCTACACCGGTGTCAGGTCATTACTGATGTTATCCTCCGCCCTTCCCCACCACCTACTGTACCCTTCGTCGGTAACAGCTACTGAAGCTTCCGACTCTTCCCCATAGTCTCAATTCATTTGACACGTCTCACCTCAAATCCCTACCGACAAATTATCCCTAGTCTTTGTTGCACAATCTGTATGGCAAGCGGTCGATCCTTCCCGCATCCGTCGAGGACGCCTACAGTTGTATAGGCCTGCGATGTAGTAGCTTTCGCGATACCTCGCTCACTTCCCATTGTCACTCTTACCGATCCAAATCCAAGTTCGAGACCAAGGATACATCCTTGTTGGCGGTAGAAAGCTCGAGAACGTTGAGGAGGAAGACAGCAAGTTGGATCTCTACATATAACATCCTTTATCATACCCCTCTGTCTTTGTTCTTCAACAGCATGCGCCGCCAGAATAGCTGACGTTGTCTACATTCGAATCATTCGGCCCATATCTCATCGTTCCGAACTTGTTTCTGAATCCTATCAGGCTCAGGCAATATCGGATACCGGTGGTGGAGTGGACGACCGAGCACTCTAACATGAATCAGCAGTATTTGTTGTTTGCAGAGAACACGACAAATCGGGTTGATCCAATAGCAAGCCTTATGGAGTGTGGCAAAATCAGAACATGTGGGTGAAGTGGCGTCAAGTGGTCAACAGGAATTGTATTGGTGGTTGCAAGAGCGTCCGAGGTAAATGCATTACGCAATGATAGCAACAACTTAGAACAGAGGCGTGGGGGAAATTACGGCTCTCCGCATTCTTAATCGTTGATGCCAGCTACTCTTGGAAGGCTCCAAAGCAACTGGCGGATGCCACCTCGGAGCTCGCTACCGCTGGCCCAGTTTTCCTAGTGTCGTATTCTGTACATCCGACATTTCCCTCAGTTTGGTTGGTAAAGAATCTTACCATTTTACTATTTGTCTTACAAACGGTCCTAGGTTTCTGTTTCTCTGCGGCTTAGTATGCAGGGACGATCACTAGTATGTTTACGGCTAAGCGGCCTAGACAACCACTTTCCTTCCACGCTAAACCTAGCCCGGTCAATTGTGAGACCACGCTATGGCATTCAAGCTCATCGAACACCGTCCCGGCCGTATCCCTCTGTATCAGCCTGTGGGAGTCGCTGGCAAGCGGTATCTCTCCTCCCATGCGTCGGACTTTTATCGAAACTTGAATCTTATCCTCCGCCGATGCTATCTCCCCCACACGAATGACCTGTTGGCGGCCGCCAGATTTCCCACGTGCGGAACATAGGAACAGTGTTCAAACGTTCATTGGCAGAGCCCCGACTGATGTATACGTCTGACATTGACGTCCGTTCGGTTCGCATAGTGGGTAGCAGGTCCTACGAGGTGTTTCTTCGGATCTGCCTTACGACAAGTTTATCAATCGCCTGACGCCTAGGCTAGGCCAGGTCGTAGTATTGCTTCTCTTTTATGACCGTGACGATAATGCATGTCAGTTCATATGGATCCTTTTTCCTTGTGGCATCACCTCGCACCTATTTCTCGACTTCGGACTACTTCAAGCTTCAGATCTTACCTACATGGACGGTTACCGATACAGCACTAATACAGCCTTCTGTTTACTCGACTACAAAATGCAACCGGTGGGTTCGCGTTCTCAATTCTTTTGATTCGAGACGTCCGCGGGACAGCCCCGTGTAGCGCGGCCCGGCCGTTCCGTAATTATAATATAAGGCTTGCCGTAAGCATGATTGTGATGACGTCGATCAAGTTTCTCTGTTACCATATGCATGTCAGATTCCGAATCCTTGACCCCGACTGCTGACTCCCTCGTTTAGGAAAAACCTGTTGTACCAGCAAAACACGTTTATAAGCCTATATGGTGTTGTCCAATCGAGACAGTCTTTAAATTCAAGTTGCTGATATGTCATTCAAATCTACGATCCTGACCTGCTGTCTTGCGTTGACGTTAACTACGAAGGCGCATCAGAATTCTATAGTAATCCTTATCACGCCATGCCGGACACCAAGGAGCAAGAAGTTGAAGACCATGGCTAACCCACACAGCAACCTACAAAAGAATACGAACATCAGATCATACCCAGGCCCCCGGCCAGCCCCCTCCCGGTGTGCGCTGTAGCCAAACGCCTCATCCCACTCCAACATCAAATCTCACTATACGCCACATTGTCGAGTTCCGATTTTTGCGGAGAAAACCAAAAGCTGGACGATGTTATGTAGCTGCTTCAGCGACGTCGCTGCGTCTTAATAGTTGAACGTCCTTGCGGTATACAAACTTGGAATAATAATCCTTATCACGCCCGCGTTGACCCTCGGCAAGCTCAAATTAAGCGAGATCACCATTCCACGATGCCGGCAGATACAGCCATAGTATGTTGTCAAACTGAAGCCACTCCACGGTGACTCATGTGTTGTTAGGATAGAGTGGGATTTCACCCATGCCCGAAATAATCGAGACGACGTTTTCCTACAAAAAGCGGCTCCCAGCAAGCTTACAATGCCGAAAAGCCGGCAAGGAAATTTTGATGTCAAAGCTCTTCGCTGGAAGCCCACGTTGGAGTCGTAAAACCTGTACAGCTTGAAACAGATACATCACGTCTTGTTCTGATTGACATTAACGCTATTTTCAAGACGTCTTTTACGGTCATGACAACGACGCTATCTGTAACATAGAATAGCGAGGTGCTGTCATGGTCTGTCCACTATGCTTGATCGCGCATGCATGGACTTCGCAATGCTATGACCACATACGAATCAGTCTCTTGTAGACAGACATATTCCGGGCCGATCACCACATTGGACATGCGATTGGGATTGACAGCCACCAGGGTGGACCGAAATCTAATTTAAATCTACTATCGACTCACCAGGAGATACCATCTCCGGAGCTCCGCACTCTCCAAGCCACGACTCTTATCTGTGTAAAATTGATATCGTGGCCGCCGAACATCTACGATGGGACCCCAGACAGAAGCTTACGCCTCCATTCAGTCGCCCCGTTCTAGCATTTACTCTGGAACCTCCCGTTCGTTGCAAAGACTTCGGGAAGCTACTAGTAGTCTCGTGTAAACAGTCCCATCATTCAATATATTGAAGGATGCTCGGGGCTGCAGCTTTGGCGAAATATATAAATGAACGGGAATGTAAGTAAATTCATCATGATCGCGAATAGTGCCGCTGATTCTTTCCAAATACTAGTTGGGCTGGTACTAGTCTCATATCTTATTTACAGATGGTCAAATCGTGTATCTGTTGCTGATATACCTGGCCCTGAACCAGAATCATGGTGGTTGGGTATGTATGGTTAAACGAGTCTTTGCATTCGAGTTCACAATCGACAGGAAATTATCGCCAACTCCTTCAAGGACAAGTGGGAGAGGTATCTTCATTCCAATTTAATATCCATCATCCTTCACGCTAATCGATCTCAGGCTGATTCTCGATGGCATGAACAATATGGTGATATCATTAGGATCAAAGCTCCCTTCGGCGTAGGATCTAGACCTTTTTTCCTGTGGAGTCGGTATTGATGGAATTCTCACAGGTAGATAGCTTGATTGTGACAGATCCAAAGGCTCTTCAGCATATCTACAACAGTGGCTCTAAGTTTCGGAAACAACATGTTCGCCAAGAGCGGCTCGGTCTTATAACAGGCCGAGGTCTCGTTTGGGCTGAAGGAGAGGTCCATCGTCGTATGCGGAAAATAGCGAACCCTGCCTTTGGAATTGCAGAGGCCAAGACTTACATTCCTTGGTTTTTACAAGGCGCCAGCAGGGTAAGGATATCTTCATCCCGTCTATATTCCATGTTGAAATCAGCTTGTCAGTTGACTGAGAAATGGAAGGATATGATCGATAAATCTACAGAATCTTCCCTCACCATTTCGATTTCGCCCTGGCTACATCGTGCTATCTTGGATATTCTTGGAGAAAGTACGAGCTCCCCCCTTCATTTCATATTATTCATTCCTACAGCTTCTTTTGGTTACGAGTTCAATGCTCTCGTTGATGACAGCAATGTGTTAGCCAATCAATACAAGACTTGCGTGTTCGTTGCCCAGTTGTCTTCTCGTCCTTTTGGCCTGATACTTAATTGTCAGCACCGGAACTCTCTCTCCCCCGAGCTCAAGCACAATAATCATGCAAAGTCTTCTGTCATATCTACCTCTTCGATTGCTGCGGTTGTACTTTGACTATGCACCCATCAAGTCTTTCAGATCCGCCCGGGAATTGACCAAGACTGCTAGGGAAGTGTCAAAGACTCTTGTTGAAGCGAAGAAACAAGAAGCTATGGCTGATGGAGAGACCAAGGGCAAGAGAGATATCCTGAGCGTGTTAGGTCCGTGGTCCCCTTTCTTCCGTGGATCGTGTCAGACTCCTTCATTGTGCAGTTCATGCCCATTCAAATCCGGACAAAGATCTGTATCTTACAGATGAGGAGTTGTGGGCTGTAATGACGTGCGTTAATATGTTTGTACAGACGACTTAGCTAATTCCTCAGGACGATCATTGCTGCTGGCCAAGAGTCCACAGCTAATACTCTCACCTGGGGTCTTCAAGAACTCGCCAAGCGATCAGATGTACAAACAAAGCTTCGCAAAGAAATAAATGATACGTGGAATGAAGTCCTCGCTCGTGGGGATACAGAGTTCACAAGTACCGATTTCGACAAAATGAAGTATACTACGGCTGTTATCAAGGTGAGTTATACTCCTTCCATTTTTCGACTCACATGATGCTGACAATGGTTAGGAAATTCTTCGCTTCTACCCCGTCTCTTATTATAACCCAAGAGTATCCATTCAAGACCAAGTCATACCGTTGTCAAAACCTCTGCTCCTGAAGACTGGCAAAATGGTGACAGAAATCACTATTCCGAAGGGAACAAACATATTCGCGCCCCCGTTCATCTATAATAGGTTGAAACCGATGCTCATCCAACGTTTCTCTGACATCTATCTAGAAACAAAGAGGTATTCGGAGAGGATGCGCATCTGTTCAACCCCGATCGATGGTTGAATCAAAAAATAGATGCAAAGTCGGGCATGGTTGGAGTCTACGGAAACCTGTTCGTATCAGTTTGATTGACTCTTACAAGACTTATCCGTTCATAGGATGACATTCGGCAGCGGAATCAGAGCTTGCATCGCCTGGAGATTCGCGTATGTGCTTTACTCAATCTCCAGCCAGTCGTTAACTCCGACCGTTCTAGCGTCTACAATATCCAATCCCTCTTAATCGAGCTGATCAAGAACTTCCGCTTGGAGCCTACTCCTGAACTGCAAGCTCTCAGGAAAGAATCATGCGTGTTCATGGTTCCTAGCATAAACGGAGATTTAACAAAGGGGCCGCAAATGCCTTTGAAGGTCTCCTTGATTAATGAGGCGGAGTGTTGATACTAACTACCAATATATGCGAAACTTACGAAAGCTTATATCACCACATTCAGCTGAAACTTTAAATTACTGTCGCTCAACTACCGTGTCTTTTGCATGCAACCAAACCGCAGATGTTTTTTTTTCGGTACCCCATTTTACTAGAGTCGTACAATGATCGGAACTATTGAGTAACCGTTGTTTTTTTGACATCCATCCTCAAACTACATACAACGCAGAGGCCTCACTGCGTCGGATTGAAGCAACATAATGATGGAGGGGTTGACACACCATTCCATCTCTTCTGAAAAGGACTTGAAAGTGCACAAATAATGTTTGCATGCAGGACACGGTCTCTGATCATTGTTCTGAACTGAAGTCGACTGCAACACAGTGTGCATGGTAACACACAACCTTGGCTGAGTGTGCCAATTGGAAGAGTCGAGAATCTCGTGCTGTTGTTGATCTGTGAGGTCTCCTCTTTCAATGTACTTCTTTCCATGCCGCTTGCGGAATAAGAACTTAATCATTAATGAAGTCATTGAAGTCCTACTTCAGAGCTCAGACACTGCAAGTCATTCACAAATTCGAAGAGGTTTAACGCATGCTTAGTCTGGTCATTCGGTCACTTTTTAACACTTTTAACAGTAAGTCGAGCTATGAGAACTGCGTACTATGTATGACCCAAGAGAGCGTCCAGGTGTCGTGGCCAATGTCTGAATACATAGCAAAAGCGCTTTGGTGATACAGTTTGCGTCCGCTTCATTCAAGTGGTTACTGAGAATTAGTGTGATCGAGTAAAGAGAGAAAGGTCTCTTGCCTGACAACTTCCCTGTGGTGGCAGAATGAGCGTCCGAAATCGAGGTGAAATAGCTACGAATATTCGAGCAGCAATCCGAGTCCGTGGGCATAACGCGACCATACCTTCCTCGACTGGCGACTATCCGGACAAGGGAACGGAAGCTGTTTTATTACATGAATGCTTAGTTTGATCCAGTTCCAGCTGATACTAATAGACGCATAGAGTTGATTATTACCACGGAAAAGAGACCGGCCGATCAACGGTTGCATGAATGTATATTGAGAGTGGGGAGGCTAAGTGACTGTATGGCTTGAATGAATGAGAGATTCAATCAATATGCACAGAGCACAAGACAAGTAAAATCCAGTCAATGGTAGCCCAACTTGTGACGCTGATGAATTGGTTTCCGGTCGTCAATTCGAGCGTCAAGAATACTCCTGGTTCGCAAATCGGAAGTCTTGAAACGTACCTCATTGGATAGCCGACCGGTTAATCAGCGAGATGGACCTCAGATGGTATACGTAGTTGCAAGAGCAGAGGCGTGGGAGAAATTACCCGTTCCGCTCATTTTCTCAATATGGTCTTCACAAACCCTTCTCATTCAGCTGGTCCTTGCAAGGCTCCGAAATAACTGAATGATGCTACCACTTAGGCAACGGGGCTCAGCGCTGCGTTAATATTGGCGCTACCCTGATTTTCCCAGAATCGGTCCAAGGCTTCGACAAACTCTATTTCTCAGTTTCAAAGTTGGCTGGTAAGGAACCTTATGAACGACTTCTATATATCTCAAACTGGCCTTAGAAGGGAGCGTCAGGCGACGGGGTATATGGTCACTGGGCTTAGGAATATTTTTCAAGTTGAGGCTAAGCCTATTCAACGGGATACAAGGAGAAACTGCTCCCTGGACCCTCACCACGCCATTCCTAGCCGTCAATCGGCGAACTATTCTATGCCAATCGCTCTCATTTGCAGAGACTGTACCGTGCGCTGTGGTTTGGAAAACGCTACCGCATTCGAATTTCGCTACTCAACTTTTCACGAAAACTACTACCCGCTGTAACCCACTGAGCTCTGTAACCCCTCGGTATCGTGGGGTGGGCAAGAGGACCACCGTACCGGTTTTTCCTTTTCCATGCGCTAAGCCTCTGAACATCGGTACTCCATCATCTATTTCGCAGTACACGATGCTGAAGTTGTATCTTCATGACCCGGCAGTTGCTATAACACCAAGAGCATCCCAGGGAGGAACCATCCTCCCTCGTACGACAGCGAACGAGAACGTTCAGAACGGAGACAGCAAGTTGGGTCTCTGCATGCTTATAACCGCTAGTGACATTCTTCATCATACCCCCGGGCCACCGTCTTTGTTCCTCCAGCAGCATGAGGATAGTTGCCGTTGTCTACATTCGAATCATTCGGATCACATCTCGCCATTCCGAACTTACTTTTGAATCCTACCAGGCTCAAGCAATATTGAATACCGGTGACGGAGTGGACAACTGAGCGTAACCGTGCCCCCTCTATACCAGTCCGGTTGGTGTACACACTGCCAAACGCTACCTCTCCTCCCACGCGTCGGACCTTTATCGTCCGACAGTGCCATCCTCCCTCACGCGCGCGGCATAATGACCTACTGGCGGCAGATTTCCCACCTGCGCAACGTATGAACAGTGTTCCAAACGTTCATTCCAACTGATGTTATCCGTCTGACCTTGACGTCCGCTTCACACTCGGTTCCCATAGTGTCCTACGAGGAGAGTGCTTCTTCGTCCTTCGGATCTATTCAGCTTCCATCCTGCCTTGTGACAAGTTTACCAATCGGCTGACGCCAAGGGAGGCCAACTTACATTCTCTTTTAAATTATGACGACGATAATGCATAGGCATGAGCACCACCGTACCCGTATTTCTTTTCCCATGCGCTATGCCTCCGAACATTGGTACTCCATCATCTATATCGCAGTACCTGATGCTGAAGTTGTATCTTCATGACCCGGCAGTTGCTATAACACGAACGAGTATCCCACAGAGGAAGCATCCTCCCTCGTACCACAACGAACGAGAACGTCCAGAACGGAGACAGCAACTTGGATCTCTGCATGCTTATACCAGTGACATTCTTCATCATACCCCGCTGTCTTTGTTCCCCAGCAGGACGAGGATAGTTGCCGTCATTCGAATCATTCGGTTCATATCTCGTCATTCCGAACTTGCTTCTGAATCCTACCAGGCTCAAACAATATTGAATACCGGTGACGCAGTGGACAATCGAGCGTAACCGTACCCCTCTGTACCAGTTCGGTTGGTGTAGACACTGCCAAACGGTACCTCTCCTCCCACGCGGACCTTTATCGTCGGACAGTGCCATCTCCCCTCACGCGTGCGGCGTAATGACCCACTGGCGGCAGATTTCCCACCTGCGGAACGTATGAACAGTGTTCCAAACGTTCATTAGCACAGCCCCGACTGGTGTGTCCGTCTGACCTTGACGGTCCGCTTCACACTCGGTTCGCATAGTGCCCAGCAGGTACTACGAGGAGAGTGCATCTTCGCCGTTGGGATCTATTCAGCCTCCATCCTGCCTTACGACAAGTTTACCAATCGGCTGACGCCAAGGGAGGCCAACTTACATTCTCCTTTAAAATTATGACGACGATAATGCATCCGTCAGGGTCCCTTTTCCGGGTTCCCTTCCTCGTACCTGTTTCTCGACTTCGGAATCCTCATGTTTTGATAGTCGATTACTTCAGACCTTACCTACATTGCCAGTTACTTTTACAAATACAGCCTCCTGTTTACTCGACAAACCCCTTTAGGAATCACAAAATCGTAGTATGACTCGACAACTTGTCGACAATTCACGTGAAGACGCGGGCGGCTATAAATAGGAGGCATCCGACAAACTTTTCTTTGCCGCTACTCACCATGTCGGATTCCGAATCCTCCATATCGACTATCGATTCCCCCGTTGACGAAAAACCTGTTGTGGATATCAGCGAAAGTAGCAAAACACAAGTCGTATCTGAACATTACATCAAGAAATTCCAAGTCTACGATCTAAAGAAATATGACTGGGTCCCGTACGATCCCACCTCGGTGCCTCCACCGCCGCCGCCTGTTAAGAATCCGAGTCAATATTTTATGATTCTGCAGCGTTACAAAACCGTTGGTGCAGGTACGTCTTCGATATCATTACCATGCAACCGCTGACTCGACTTTAGAGACCTCAACCCAGATGCTCGCCGAATGTAGCAAACCCCTAGTCGATTACTTCAGGTACGTATGTCCCGCAGCCTGCACATTACCTGACTCAATCTTATCAAGGACACTCATCGGCGGCAGTTGGCTTTATAGGACCCCTTCTGAGTACGATATCGTCCAACTCTTCCCACATCTCGATGAGATGAAAGAAACTCTCGAGAAGGCAAAGTTAACCCTATCTGAGGACAAGTCACGTCAGGATAAACTAGATTTCCTCAAAACCCTTCGCCCAGCTGGACAGGAAGGTGAACATGACTCATTCTTTCCTACGATTGAATCTCATACTCCTTTAGAGTCCGATGAAAACATAAATCAACTCATTGCGGAATTTGTGGAGCATTTCACCGTCTTGATGGAATATCTCGAGGAAGAGTTCAAACCCACGTATGTTGTGGATTCGAAACATATCTGCTGAATCGCAACCATTTTCCAGGGCTGAGAGATTGGCGTTGGTCACCAGTTACGGCCATATTGAATTTGATCTGTATGTTTTAGAATCTCACCGTATCACTTTAACTGATCTTTACCCCAGACTAGAGTTCTTTTTCCGTCCTAAACAACAATTGGTCACATCGACCGAGGTATGTCTCTATCTCCTTTGAGATTCTATGCAAGGAAATCACCTTCAACTCTAGATCGGATTCATCGTGACCTCCAGATCCTATTTCAAGTCCGACGGGGAGTTATTCTTTGTGGTTAAGGGAAAATCACTCAAGTGGGATGGTAAAAGTTATGTGTGGTACAAAGTCGAACGAACGGTGGCCGAGTTTGAATCGGTATGGTGTTTTGTCGCCTCCTTGGACCAAATATGCTTATCATAGCTAAAGTCACAACCGCTTTCTGCACTCGATTTTCATAAGATTACTGACGAAGATCGGGAGAAATTGACAGGTCGGTGTTTGTGATTAGCACTCTCGGCGATTGGACTCAAGTTTGGATTAGCCAGAGGAAAGATTTATATTTCCTATCCCGGGGTTCACTATCGTGTTTGTGAGTCAATGAATCATCATTCCTGTCTATCACTTACATAGTGAGTCGCTTAGACAAGAACGTACGTCCCAACTAGCCGCTAATCGCATGTGTTCACATCATAAACAGCAACGTGTCATCGTCGACTATCTCGCTTACCAGAATCAATCAGGCTACACTAGAAATCCGTTGAGTATACTAACAACGTCCAGCGTCAACTCACAACTTAAAACAGGAAGCAAGTCTTTCCCAAGGCCAAAGATGAATATCTCCACCTTCTCCCAAGCCACGTATACGGATTCAATCTGGTCAGCAAGGAATGGACGTTATTTATGGTGGAATTTCTTCAAGACGTTGTTTTCGACGAGAATGCGTGGGATCATCTCGTCCTTGATCCAGACGTCAAAGTGAGTTATCAACCGACCTTCACGCAGATCTTATAACCTGTGTATCAGACCTTGATCAAAGGCCTCGTCGACGTGACGAAAAATGCTAATTCTGCATCTCAAAAAATTATCACTGACGTTATCACCGGTAAAGGAGGTGGATTGGTAAGTTGATTAAATTCGATTCGAAACGAACCAACGCGAGCTGTTATAGATTGCCGTACTGCATGGTCCTCCAGGAACCGGTGAGTCTTAAGCTTTACTTTTTCGAACGGTGCTCACGAGTGTTCTGACTAGGTAAAACTCTCACTGCAGAGTCTGTTGCAGAGATTCTTCATCGACCACTCTACATCGTCGGATCATCAGAGTTGCCTTCCACGGCATCGCGACTGGAGTCTAGTCTGAAAACGATTCTAAGTGTGAGTTTCTGACCTTTCCCGATCGCTGTTGCTTAACTTCGTCAGCTGGCAACCGCCTGGGACGCTGTCCTATTGCTCGATGAAGCCGATGTAAGGTTTTGTCCTACAACCAACTTCGTTGTTCATGAATTCTCAGGTTTATCTCGAACAAAGAAGTCTTCATGAGGTATGAATCCGGTTATTCGGCGACAGTTGTCTTTAAAGACCTAATCAGCTTGATCGAAACGCCTTGGTTTCAGTTGCTCTC
This sequence comes from Megacollybia marginata, assembly GCA_003313965.1. Lineage (NCBI taxonomy): Eukaryota > Fungi > Basidiomycota > Agaricomycetes > Agaricales > Porotheleaceae > Megacollybia > Megacollybia marginata. The sequence goes on from QLOY01002665.1 coordinate 16,045, forward strand.
CGAGTCCTCGAGTATCATCGTGGCGTTCTGTTCCTTACTACCAATCGGATAAAGACTTTTGATGAAGCATTCCTCTCAAGGTTCTCTATTGCCATCAAGTATCCCGAACTCGATGTTCCTGGCCGTGCGGCTGTTTGGAGCAAGTTCTTCACGATGGCAGGATGCAAGATACTTTCACAAGACGATATGGCTACCGAAAAACAAGTCATTAGGCAAGACGATTTGGCTAAGTTGGCAGAGAAGGCGTTTAACGGTGCGTTTCCTTCATTCGAATTTTGCAAGTTGTCTCAAATTGTGCCCTCAGGTCGAACGATCAAAAACTTGGTGAGTTGCTCACTCGAACCCGAAGCAATGTTTCATTGTTTACAGGTCCGAACCGCGCAAGCTTTGGCTTTGGCAAAGTACGTTGATAGTAAAACTTTGAACTATCGTTGACCTGTCTTTCAGTCGCGAACCTCTGTCACTCGATCATGTCATGGTCGTTGTTAGAGCTCAGGAGAAATTCTTAGAGCAGTTTTCAAACGCGTAGATATAGACAAATGTCGTTCATAATTCTATCGTACAACGTATATAGATGATCATTTCATCTCCAAGCTATTTCTCTGCCGTTAAAGGCGAGTTTGGGTCGAGCTTTCTTCAGTTTCTCCAACTGCTTCATGTCACAATCAATCTTAACAGAGAGGTGAAGAAAGGTTAATGACGGGAGTAGACTCTCTGAATCGATCAGCTTGCCCACCAGGAGGTCCGCGTATGGGCGTGGAATATCGAATGCGAGTGTCGTCAGAGAGGGTGTCTTCTCTAGAACTCGAGTGCAATCCTTGTCGTTTAGTACTTCTGACTCTAATTCCAGATGCTTTAATCGACATTTAGATTGCTCGAGGAAAATGAGCAGATTGTCGACTTCACGAAGTTTCTTCAGTGAAAGAAACTGTAAACCTGGCGCGTCAAGAAATTTCAGCAGCTCAATCGCTCCATGAGCCAGGTTCGGAATGCGATGTGTACTTTCCATTTCCAACTTTTCTAGATGGTCGAGTCGCACTTTCTCCGAGTCGTGCTCATCCCAGTCAGCATCGGAGCAGCACCATATAAGACAGACACGTAGGTTTGGTAACATGTGTAAGCCAATTAAGCAATCACTGAGTCTAGCCTCTGCAGGGCAGTAAAATTCCCGAATCTGGTCGAATGGTAAATGCATGGTTCCCAAGTAAAGCGGAAATGTGTAGATCTGTTCTAAACGAGGGCATGATTCAAACTTTTTCAGTAAGGACAGCAGTGGGATCGTATACGTGATCAGGTCAATATTGAATGTATAGGTCGGCGGAAACCAAATGTGAAGAGCACGTAAAGGAGGGAGGGAAGAGATGGGAGGAAGCTTTTTGTAGGACTCAAGTGGAATCCAGAGCGATAATTCTTCCCACCTTTCGACCGTTTTGAAGACCGCAGCAATTAGGGGATTGTTGTTTGGGATAGGAGCTTAGTTAGAGCAGATTGAGACTGCGAGCGGATGGTCTTTCGACCGTTCGAGCTGCAGCTGCAACCTGAACAGCGTACTAGATAGCTTTTTACCCCAGAATGTGAATTCGTACGGACTAATGCGAATAGTGGACCACAATCGGGTAAAAGACAGTGCGATTGTGCGCCACTCCGTTGAAACATGCGGCAAGATCCATAAAGTGCCTCTGCCCCGCGGATCATCTATCTCCGCACTTAGAATCTCCGCTGCAGATTCGTCTTCCAAGTCTTCCTTGACGAAATACAGGAAGATGGCCGATAGGATATCTGCAGGAGTATAGCGGAGGGGATGTAGGATTCTCTTGTAGCCGCGTATTCGGTGCTCATGCGTAGATTGCTGCTCGCAAAGATAAGCCAATTCCATGTCTAGCCGAGTTAGTTTAGCACGACATTCAACAATATCCGAGTCAAAGGGTGCGATCTGCACCGATTCCCCACCGCATCGAGCATATGAGGCCAAGGCATACGGATACATTGGATAAGGGAGCTCTATGTTTGCGCAGTAATGGAACAACGAACGGAACTCTTGGTGGAGAGCCCCAATGCGGAGTCCAAGTTCACCTAATTTCTTCGTATCCGCGCATAATTCTGCCTCAATCTCGCTTCTGTCAGCGGGAGATGGAGCCATATTGGATCTCAAATAGGAATGGAAACGAGTTGGCATAGTAAAGATACCCTTTTCGCCGTCCCCAGTGGTTGCCGAATTGAGTGCCATCACTGCCAGCGTCTAGCTAGCTTCAAACTTACTGACAAGTCGGATTACAGTACGTACTGTTTGAGCACGATTTCTCAATACGATGCACCGTTAAGGCCTGAAGTTCGTGTGGCCCACTGGTTTGTGTTGTGTGGGAGAGATACACGAGGCAAAGTCAGCTGATCATTCGATAACCGAGTTACTTCACAGAACGTTACGTATTACTAGGCAGGAGTCAGTATTATGGTGGTACGCCAGTGTACCGGTATCGTACAGTATGAACGCCGTACTCCTGTTAGCCAGGTTAGGGCCTCTATCTTTGCCAAGACCATTCTCGTCGCACTGGTAAATATTTAAATACTAAAGGTGAATTCTCTCTCAGCTTCAAGGACGTTTCAACGTTCAGCATTTCAACCTTCTGGTGAATCAGTGACTGGGTATTTCAGTTTTGCGACTAGAGAGTCTTTGAGGCTTCAAGATAGAAGTCTGATCGATCTGATCCTCTCTCTCCCAGTCTCATGCGTTCTGATATTAGACAGCTCAGGCTGTTCCCTTGAAATCAGAGCTTGGGGGTTTGTCAGAAACATTCAGCGATGCTTGAGCCTGAGTGGGTCACATTACAAGAATGCATGCAACAGCTATGGATTTCCAGTGGCTATAATCTGTCATTACACACACACTCCAGTCCGATTCGAACAAGTTGTCGCGAACAAAAATGTACTGGCCAAGCAATCATCAGTATGCACGCGGGCTACGTTATGCACTACTCGATAGTCCAGTTGGTAATCTCATACTCAAGCCATTGAGTATCACCTGCATAGATACACCCAGAACAGTTTTTCAATAATTTCGCAAAAAGGTATCAAAGGTATCATTTGCGTATCTGCTACTTCAAATTCACCGAGATTAGCTGGCTCAAAACAGAGGTCTGATCCTCTCCCTCCCAGAACGGGTGTTGCTTTTTACTGAAAAGTATCAGAGGTATTTGCTTCAAGTTCGCCGAGGTGGCAGATGCACGGTTCGCATGGTACGTATTTCTCCTTCGGTGAAGCCATTGTTGTGTCAATACTGCATTCCTGTCCCTCTGACTCACCGTGGCTGCATCCGTTCCTAATATTCGGCCGGTAAGAGTACGTGATTCATAGATACAGCTGCCTTCATTTGCCTCAAGAAAAACAATCTATACCGTCTGCTCTAAACCATTATGCATTTGAAAACTGCTCAAGAAATTTCTCCTGAGCTCTAACTACGACCATAACATGATCGAGCGACACAGGCGTTTGACTGAAAGACCTGTAAACCACAGTTCGAATTAAAGCTTCCTGATGTGCATACCTTGCCAAAGCCAATGCTTGCGCTGTTCGGACCTATCAATACCGTTAAAATCGCTTCCATTCTTTAAAAGCGGCAGACTCACCAAATTTTTGATGGTTCGACCTGTACAACTTTAGATGGTTTCTGAGATTCCATTGGAGGAGACGCACCATTAAACACCTTCTCTGCCAATTTATCCAAGTCGTCTGTACTAATAGTGTATTTTACCTCCGTGTCTTTCATTTCGTCTGTTGAAACTATCTTGCATCCAGCCATCGTGAGGAACTTGCTCCAAATAGCTGCACGACCTGGAGCGTCAAGTTCGGGGTATTTAATGGCGATCGAAAACCTTGAGAGGAATGCTTCATCAAAAGTTTTGATCCGATTAGTAGTAAGGAACAGAACTCCACGATGATACTCGAGGACTCGGAGAGCGACTGAAACCAAGGCATTTCGCTCAAGCTGATTATGTTGTTAGTGGTAACTTCCATTGAGTCGATGACCCAAGTCATTACCTCATGAAGACTTCTTTGCTCGAGATAAACCTGAGAATTCGTGAAAAACGAATGTGGTATAGGGCAATATCTTACATCCGCTTCATCGATCAATAAGACAGCATCCCACGCGGTTGCCAGCTGAAGAGATTGAGCAACAGCAACTTGGAAGGGTCAAAGACTCACATTCAATTTCACTCTTAGACTATACTCCAATTGCGATGCTGTGGAAGGTAACTCTGACGACCCAACGATGTAGAGCGGTCGATGAAGAATCTCGGCAACGGATTCCGCAGTAAGAGTTTTACCTGGATCCGACTCAGCAAATGTACAGAGCGTAAACATGACAAAGACTTTCCTGTCCCTGGAGGACCATGCAATACGGCGATCTTAAACAGTTGAAATTCGTTTGGAGTCGTGATCAAATCAACTCACCAATCCACCTCCTTTACCGGTGATAACATCAGTGATAATTTGAGATGTAGAGTTGGCATTCTTTGTTACATCGACAAGACCTTTAATCAAGGTCTGCGCAAGTTATAAAAGCCGAATTGATTGATTGAAAACTCACTTTAACGTCAGGATCGAGAACCAGATGATCCCAAGCGTTTTCATCGAAAACGACGTCTCGAAGCAATTCTGCCCTGAATGACGTCCATTCTTTGGAAAACAAATTGAAGCCGTAGACATGGCTTGGGAGCAGGTGGAGATGTTCATCTTCTATCTGAGGAAAGACTTGGTTTCTGTTGCAGTGCTGAGTCAAGGTAGGTTGAACGTTAGTGTACTCAACGGATCTCTAGTGTACCCTGATTGATTCTCATGAGCAAGATAATCGATGATCACTCGTTGCTGTTTGTGATGTGAACGCAAGCGATACTGGTGGGCTTCGGACGTACTCCTTTGTCTAAAAGACGTCAGTTACAGAACGGACTGTACCAATAATTCATCGACTCACAAATATGATAATGAACTCCTGGAAAAGATGTGTAAATCCTCCCTCGAGCTAAAAGAAATTAAGACAAATCAAGGCGTACAATAAAGACTTGCCTCTTAATTTCTCGCGATCCGAATCAGTAATCTTGTGGAAGGGAAGCGCGGCAATTGGCTTTGTCTTTCGTCGATAGTGAGTGTTGTAAAGGAACAATTCAACAGCATACCAATCCAAAATCGTCCACTTCACGGTGCATAGTGTACCAGACATACTCCGCACCATCCCATTGAAGTGCCTTTCCTTCAATCACGAAGACTCTTCCAGACATCGTGCTAGAGTTTGATGATATTGACCGCCGAAAAAGACGAGTGGTGTTGACTCACTGATGGACGGCTCTAGAAGTAACAATAAAGGCGACCTTTGGAGAGGGATATCAACCTTGGATATCATGCAAACACAAGACATACATCTACGGAGCCTTCAATGTCGGAAGTCGAAGTCACTAGTTCCTGACCAGGACGGAAAAAGTACTCGAGCCTGCTGATATGTCAGAGATATTGAGACCGTAGAAACAGAACATACAGATTGAATTCGATATGGCCGTAACTAGTGACCAATGCCAATCGTTCAGCACTAGAAAGAGTGAGAACCAAATTGATTCCACGTTGAGACCATCAACATACATTGGTTTGAACCGTTCCTCGAGGTAGTCTATCAAGACACTAAGATGTTTTGCAAACTCCTCAATGGGATGGTTGATTTCATCATCAAGCGTGTCTGAGGAGAACTATTAGTATTCGAAATACTTGGAAGAAACAAGAACCATACCGTCATTAAAATCACTTCGACCGAGGGTTTGGAGAAGGTCGAGTTTATCCTTACGTGACTTGTCTTCTGAAGACAAAACTGTCTTGACCTCCTCGAGGGTTTCCTTCATCGTTAGGAGACGAGGGAGGAGTTTGACGATTTCATATTCGGGCTCGGTATCGAACCAACGACCGCCGATGAATGTCCTTAACAGCATAGAGATGAGGTGAGAGACTGGATGAAAGTGAGAGACGGACCTGAAGTAGTCAACAAGACTTTGGCTACATTCGGCGAGCCATAGCGTGAAAGTAGCTGTTGACCAATTCAGCGATCATGATGATGATGGTGATGAACCGAACATACTTTCTCCGACGCTCTGATATTGCTGTAAAATCGTGAAATATCTCCCTGGATTGTCGTCTACGGGTGGTGGCGGGGGTGGTGGCACTGAGGTAGGATCGTACGGGATCCACGTATACTCCTTTGAATCATAGACCCGATATTTCTTGGTGTAATGCTCGTAGACGACTTGCGTTTTGGTGATGTCGATGAGAGGCTCGTCGACAGGGGTTGAGGCTTCTGGGTCTGCCATGGTAGTGACAAGACAAAAAAGGTTTTGAATGGCTCCTTATTTATCTGTGGTTTGCTTTTTTCGCAGACAAGCTAAATTGGAAACTTGATTCACCTCTGCGCCGCGTACAGGGTCGTAGTGGGACGAGACCCTGCTTTACGTGGGTAAGACAGGGTGCAGGGTACAAGTAGATTGACTTATATACCATGAGGAATCAGCGTGTAACGAAGATGACTCGGGAACCAAAAATGAAGCAAGATCCGTAGCTGTAAATGAGCTGTAGATGACTCCATAGCTGTAGATGACGCCAGACAGACAGCATCTACGGTTCGGAAGGATTCTAAGCAGAGCATCCAACGTCGTGTCAAAATATGGATACGCAGAGGATTGAACTCTGGACCTTATACAACTTCCACCGAGAGAGCTCAGCCCGCGCGCAACCGACCACTCACGGAGGAGAAGCTTTTGCAAAGCATACGCGCTACCACTGCGCTACGTACCCATATCTCACACGAGGAAGCCTTTGCCAATCTTGAGATCCGTGTCCCTCAACAACGACACGTCACACAATCGTATGGACAGCAAATGGACAGATGAGCGTCAAGATAGATGCACGGAAGGCTTCTGTTTTTGTTCTTTCGCAAACAGGCCGCGTCTATTTGGCGTCTATAGGAAGTCGACACGACATAGAAGTGGACATAAAGTTGTTGGGGCCGCGGAGATAGTCTGGTAGTGGTGTCTGGACGAGGCACTGTAGAACCAACCATACGTGACGTGCGTGGACGCGCCAGAAGCGATGATGCTGTTGACTGAACCACTTGAATGGCAATCCACAGTTCCATTTTGCGAGGTGGAAACAATGTAGGGGGAGGCTACTCTTCGCTCTCCAAACTCTATGGATGGAATGTCTGCGTTGCGAGGACCTTGCTCAAACGAGCTTCTGTCGCCATGTCAGTATAGCGCTGAGCTTTAGAACAGTGAGGTAATCACACTGTAATCACAACGTTCGCTGCACAAACTCGCTTCAAATAGATCGATTCCGAACCGTAGCGGAAGAGTGAGGGTTATGAGAGTAAGCTGGCGGTCGGCAGCAAAGAATTTGTTGAGGTGTGAGTGAATACCACGGATGGAAAACGGGAAACAGATGAATTTCCCGAATGAAGTGCTATGCCAGTGGGGGTTGGCTACCTGTAAATATAAATCGTACCGCGAGGTGCCAGCATTAATTGTTGCCAGCCACTGAGACCAGCTTGGTGTGAGTTGAGACGAGGCAAGCAAGTGAACTACAGAGCCTACCATAGTTAACTCGTCTTTAAGAGAGCGAATTGACGTTTCGACTGGGGACCAAAGAGATACCAAGGTCCAAAAGGGCAGAGAGGACACTCAAAGAGAAGCGAAAACGAACAGAGACAGATGGTAGTCTCAATAACCTGTATTCATTTCAAAACCACGACCTACAAAAGCTGACGGTCAGATACCCATCTGAATGCGATGAGGTACTTGCTCTTATGGAACCGCACAACGAGGCTGACTGTCGAGAGGAGTCATTAGACGAATAGTAATTGCCAAGTCAAACTCATCAACCAAGTATCAGCGGCCCGAATGAGCGGCGAGCGGTAATTAATTAGGTCAGGTTTCCCACGCAGCCGCTTATCCGCGCAACCGCTTATCCGTGCACCTGGTTGAACCATTGCTGATCGAATTCTGGCATTCTGTTGTACTTCTCAAGACCATCGATTGGATAGAAGAGATGTCTTGAGAACTTGAGCCTCTGAGCGCTGAGCCTGTGGCAACCTGTCCGTCATGCATTCATGGCTCGAAAGTCACTAGAACAGCATCATTCTCTCTGAAACCTGAGCGTTGTCTGAACTGGAGCTCTGTGAAACACATCCTACGGTACCTATGCTTGAATAAAGCCGCATACCTTGACATTGTTCTCCCACTGTGGAGTCCTCAGTCCCACATAACAATAATCGTCAGACTTTACTGGTCGCATCAAGTCCATAGGCATTGGTTAACACACCAGTCCATGCATAGACTAATCGTAAGCTAAGGATGCAAGACTTAGCACGAGATAAGGTAAAGGCGAGACGAGACGGTGCCCGAACAGTTCGTGCCTGGGTGCACGTGACATCGCCATCACCTCCTTCCTTTCACAATGCTTCGCCGTCCCCACTCCGCCGTCTGCGCATTTCCCAGGGAATCTTTTTCATTTGTTCTCATTCATTCTATTCTCATTTCCTAGACCCGTTTAAGCTACGTGGTCTGGAGGAGCTCAAGATTACCGAGCTGGGGTCAGGACATCTGCCTGGCCCTGTTTACTCTCTATTACCTGGATTTCCCTGGGCCTTGACATTGCCAGACTACATCACTCTCTATCCTGATATTATTTCCTAATTTCCGCTGGCGTCTGGAGCAGATATGTTTATTTTCTAAATCTTACTAATTATGATGTCATAGATTTTCCTTCGCATCGCTCTTTGTGGGGTTGCCAGTTCGGCGGCGCTTCTTTGCATCGACGTCGACTGCCAGCGAGCTTTGCTCTTGGAGCTCTGCTCTGGTTGGGGTCGTCCGTCTTCCTTCGATGCTTCGAAGGCGCCCAGCGTCGAACCTCAAATAGAGGTTCTTGGCAACCCAAATATGTCAACACAACGAGAACAACGAATACCTTATCGTAAGCTAAGGATGCAAGACTTAGCACGAGATAAGGTAAAGGCGAGACGAGACGGTGCCCGAACAGTTCGTGCCTGGGTGCACGTGACATCGCCATCACCTCCTTCCTTTCACAATGCTTCGCCGTCCCCACTCCGCCGTCTGCGCATTTCCCAGGGAATCTTTTTCAGCCCACCCTCCTCATCCCTTATTTATCAGTAATTTAAGATTCAAGTTCAATTTCTATTGGCTAGACGGTAGCTTTTTCCTCATCCAAGGTTTTCCCTCAACTTGAATGAGGTTTACTTGGATAGGTTTTGATGCACCCGATCTTTGCATTTTAGATAGACTAGGATAACATTCATGTATCCACGCTGGGCGGGGTCGTCCGTCTTCCTTCGATGCTTCGAAGGCGCCCAGCGTCGAACCTCAAATAGAGGTTCTTGGCAACCCAAATATGTCAACACAACGAGAACAACGAATACCTTATCTCTCAATCCTGTGCCCTTCCATCACGGGAGTATGACAATGTCTACGTCCGACTCGGACGTGTCGAGGACGTGACGATGCTCGGAAGGAACCGGAATTTCTCGGAACTAGACTGTCCTGCTATAAAAGCTAGCGGTCATTCCACCAGTTGAGCTATCATTCGACATGCAATTACCCTCACATACAACTGTCCTCATAGTAGGAGCAGGTCCTTCCGGACTCTCAGCTGCGCTTTCCTTATTGAACCAAGGAATCAATGATATCACTATCGTTGACGCTCTTTTGCAGAGCGAACACGACTCCAGAGCAAATGTTATTCATGCTGCTACACTAGAAGTAAGGGCTTTCATCACCTACAGCCAGTTTCACCTAAAATCTTGTCTAGGCTCTAGACACAGTCGGTTGCGCCGACGATCTCGTATCACTCGGCACCCAAGCCAAATCTAGTTCCATTCGAAGTCGGCATTCGACCTATGTCACTCTTCAATACGATTGTCTAAAGGGCTACACACGCTTCCCATTCACTCTAATACTCTCTCAAGCCCGCACAGAAGAGACTCTCAATAAGCATCTAGAACAGTCTAACATCCAAGTGTTTCGTCCATTCCGTGTGACCGGCCTCTCCCCAAGCGAAGAAGGAATCAACGTATCATTCGAATCAGGAGAAATCGTTCGCGCAAAATACGTGATCGGAGCTGACGGTGCAAAGTCAGTGGTACGTCTCGATTCACCTAAACCTATCAAACACTCAGAATATTAACAGATCCGAACCTTGAATGGAATCAACTTTGCAGATCCAGACGGTCTCGCTCCTTCCGAATACGTCGATCCCAATACCCACCAGATAGTCCTTGCAGACGTAACCTTCACCGATCCAGGTCCCTCTTTACCAACAGACCAAATCAACGCTTTTGGCTCTTCAGTCGGAACATTCCTTTGTGTTCCCATGCCAGATCTCGACGATATAAACCACCAACGGATCTACCGCATCGGGTTCACAGTTCCCATTCAAGACGGACCACCCCCATCACATCCCCCAGCCTCGTATCTCCAAAACCACGTGGATCAGAACGGATTTCCAGAGCTTTCTTCAGATCCCTCAGTCAACTCGAGTCCAATTTCGATTTCGAGGGTGGTTTGGTCGACGAGGTTTCGAACTCATGCGGCCATTTCAGATACGTTTTTTAAGAGAGTTGATGACCAGAGGGGGAATTTGTGTGGAGTTGTAATGCTCATAGGAGATAGTGCTCATATGTACGTTCAGTTCACCTCCCCCCTCGCTTGGTTGTTAATACTCACCTCCTTAAAGCCATTCTCCAGCTGGTGGATTAGGTATGAATCTCGGTATTCGCGATGCTATTGGACTGGGTCCCGTCATCGCAGCTCATATCAAGTCATCTTCGTTCGAAGATACCACATCATTACAGGAATACGCCTCCTTGCGATATCAACGAGCGTTGCATACGATTAAAACAACAAAGAGAATCATGGCTCTTCTTGGGGCTTTAGTTTCAAAGAGTATGATTCCAATTACGTACATCATTTTCTCCATCGCCACCAAGATTCCTTTTGTCAGGAATATGATTGTGTGGGATATCAGTGGTTTGGGGAGTCGATAGTTCGAGAATACCTTATGAAATTGGTTAATGGTAACTTATGCATATGTAGTATAGTACACAAGTTGATTAATCGAATATCTCTCTGCTCTGATCACAACGAATTGATTGCATGCACCTTGGTAATAGACAGCCTGTCTTGTATCCTAGGCTGCACTGTTGTGGAAATGAAAACACTGGTGAGCGTAATGATTTCTTTCCAAACTGTACATCGTGCCGGCGTGCCACGTCACGTCGGAGTTTCAAAGCGGCTGCTTCATCTTCGTCCGCTCGAAGTGTACTCACCACCCTTGGGAGGACTTCGGAGATGCCGTAAACATCAGATAGAGTAATTTCTTGTAAGGCCGTAAACGTGCTTAATGCAAAGGTCTTCTCGACCTTCTGTCTGTGTATGTAAGTATGCACCTTGTCGCAGACCTCCTCCACAGCGAGTTGGGAGGTTTTTGACAGTCTCCGTGCAGCCAAAAAGGTGAAGTTCGGGAACATCCTGGGGCCTTCAAACTTATCTGATCTTCACGCAGAAGGTCTCCGAAGGTCTCCGTGGAGGCCTGCATGCAGTCAAATAGATGCAGCCCGGAAATTTCCGTTGCTCACCAAAGGTCTTCGGAAGGGTCTTCATCTACTGGGAGACCTCCATTCGAATTTCGTTCCCCAAGATAATTGGTTTGTTTCATTCACAGCTCAACCTGAGGTTGGTTCAGAGCATTTTTCGCGGTTGGGGTTAAATGAACAACGGGAAATTTGAAAGGAGTAACAACAATGCACGAATTATGCGTACAACTAGTGCTGACGCTGAATCACCATCTCAAATTTCATATCTGTGTCCAGCAAGAAATTGGAATAGTAAGAAATTCAGCATACTTCTACCTGCTGCACAAGTCACAACAGCAGCCCTCTATATCTGAACTTGTCCTCACTTGTCCTCACCTGTCCTCACCTGTCCTCACCTGTGCAGTAGGACTCAGGTAATTAATTGGGCACTCAATCATTTACCAAACGATTGGACAGTTTATCAGCATGTCCAAGAATAGCAAGAAAATTCAGCATAGCATCCTACTATAAGAATCAACTGCAGTGATGGCATACAGTGTGGGATAACTGAGCCCAGGTATCCCACAGTCAGTTTACTGCATCCTTACATAATACCAGACCACAAACCGACATGGATTCACCCTTTTCAGAAATATATGCAACAAGTTTTTTTTACAAAGGCAAATATACACCAAGTAACAGTACAAATCGCACAAGTAGCTAAAGGGGCCATAACTTTCTCAAGACTGCACTGCAGATGCACTCCCAAGAAAGCCACAGTCCGATACAAAAGGGCTATCAGTACAACAACAATAAGGTATTCTGAAAATTGGTTAGAACATGGCTAGTTTCAGAAACCTCCTACCGAGTTAAGCCCCAAGCAGGAAAGGTGTTGGAACAAGGAAACAGTCAAAACATCTGAGGCTGGTCAGTAAGCGACTAAACTCAGAAAAGACTTACCTGGTCAGCAATGTTCAATAGACGGAAACGACAAGGAAAAGGCAGGGTAGTCAAGACAGAATAGCTGAGACAAGTCAGTAAGCGGCTAAACTCAGAGAAGACTTACCAACTCAGCAAGGAAAGGATAATGGGAAAAGGCAAGCAATAAAATAAGTCATTGTCGACACAGGCAAACCAAATTACTGTTAGTTAAGGAACTATAAGTCCCTTAACAAGCAAATGGTGGTGTCGAACAATTTGTGGAAACCAACTGGCTCCTTCACACACGTGGAGCACAGAGCGAGAGGTACTCCAAATAGCCCACAGAAACCCCCAGAGCCAACAAAGTAAAGATAAATCCCCCAGAACCCAATAATGAGGAAAAGCGATGCCTCAGGAGGGGTTGATCAGGCCCACACCCAAAGCATCACAAATACCCCAATTCCCAATCCTGCAAGCCAAGGCTGAGGGCACCTCCCAACCAAGGCAGAACAATAAAGGGAAAAACCACACAGTTTGAACCGATTCTGCCAGGGAACACAACAGGTTCTTCCCATTGCTCCAAAGCCTACAGGCAAGGCCCTTCTTGCAGTTCAGCCAACTATGGGGAGACAGCCATGGTGATGGTACTAAAGGAAGAAAGAAATGACGCCCAAAGCTGATTTTAGATGACAGCCCAGGGTAGACTGCAAATCTGAAACTTCCACCTGTCAATCTGGGACCTAGGTAATAGAACATCCCTTCTATGCCCGAAATCGTTTTCCTATGCTCGAGAATGACTTCCCCTTGCCAGAAAGCAAGCCTCTGGACTAAGTCTAGTCACATTTCAAACCCACATCATATCCCCTCAAGCAGCAAACTACAAAAACCATGTTTGCTGTGTGTTTCCACCAAGTTCATATGAACAATCCTTTTTTTTTGTGACATCAACACATTCAAATCTACACTGCCTGATAGCTATGTGTGGCACTGTACTGCGCAACATGACAAATACATCAGCTCCACCTCGGTGACATGTATGAACTGTCGTGTTTCTGTCGTGTCAATGATGTGTCAGTCAATCAAAGAATATTCTAGAAGTACTTACCTACAGTATATAAGCTTGTAAGTGTAGAGTAGATAATATATAGTAGAATTACAAGTCTAATCTTGTGTTGACCATCAGTACTTGTATCAAGACAGGGTACAGTACATCGAAATCAGATTCAGTTAGGAATCAGCTTATCAGCAGCAATCAGTTAGTTTGAATACTCGTGAAACCGAGGCATTCGAGACATGGAACACAAATTCCCTCTTACAACATCAGCATATCAGTTCAGTTACCTTAGTGGATCCTCAGACAGGCTTCACATCGCATAAATCAGCAGACAGCTCAAACACTTGAAAGAGTCTTCGTCTCTTTCAATCCCCCAGCCACATATTGATTTTTCTTGTGAATACATTCACAAGAAAACCCATCTACTTCACACACCCACCACTTTCAGGGCCAAGGAATACGTTCCTATAGCTTACACACCTCGCAAATTTTTACCTTACAAGTTATTTGCTATTAAGACCTTATACTCTTAAAAAGCGAAACCACAAACTTGTTCGACACATGTCTCGACCCCAAGTGCTCAAGGCAATCTCATACTGACCCTAGAATGTAAATGAACAGGAACTGGTTGAACCAAGCACATATGTGTTATGATTTCCCCTCATTTTAGTGCTCAAACACGTGCCTTATCAGAACCCTATTTCATTTCACATTCATATCACCTTATCTTTCATTTCCCTTATCCGTTATCTCTTAAATTAACTTCTGATAGCTTATCGCAGAACATGCGGCACAGATAGCTTATTTTTTTCCCTTGTTATCTTTTTACTCCACTCACCCTTAGTCGTCGGTCAGATAACCACTTAGTATTTAAACCTTTAGTTACTCCCTGTATTCTTTAGTTTTAGTATTATAAGATCTACCGAGTCTTTGAGTGGCCTGATAAGCTCTCATTTTGCTCGTCGCCTTACAAAATACTAAAACTAACCTCTTTCACCTCACTCATCTCGATAGATAACTTTGCCTACATCCTAATCTTCGTCTGGCACATCGCTGCACTCAACCTCATCTTCGACATCATCTGCCATCGACTTCGTCGATGCCGTTGAATCAACCGATGCCTATGTGTACGACGACAACGCCACATCGGAGCAACTCGTTTGTAAACTCTCCTCGTCTCATTTGGAAGTACCATTGGCTAGTGGGAAGTTCCCATCTTGAGATAGACGATAGTAAGCAGACCAGGAACACCGATTAAAGAATTGCTAACCGCTTTAAGTGGATTATCCTCCCAACGAAGCCAAACGCAATCGAAAACTCACATACCACCAAACTCAACTCGAATCAAACTTCACTCCATACCTCACTATCCACCGACGTGTCAACGAACTGATCAGACAGTTCTCCAGACCATTTGACTACACTCCCGGAATTATCAGCCGGATCTACTACACACATCTACTCACAGAAGACTGGGTCAACAAACGAAAGACATACGCAGATGCCAGCACTAACACAGACGTTAAAGAGTACAGAAACGTAGCCACATACACTGACCTTAAAGACTACATATCATACGTTTCAGCAGCAACTCTCATCAACGCTCATCAATGCATCACTGAACTTGCACGCAGCTGACAAGTCAGCATCTACACAGACACAGGAACCAACACAGACAACAGCTTCAGATTCGACACAGCAGCGTGGTCAGAATCACATCAAACAGAAGGCAGTCAACTCCTCCCAGCGGAGTTAGAACCAATCAGAACACAACCACGACGTCGCAAATGCAAACAATGAGACAACCCAGGCAATCTCCCAGGCAGAGAATCAATTAACACAGGCACGGTTGGAAGACTGGTTTATCACCAGTTGTAATCAGTTTAGCACAGGCAATACACGACTTTTGATGACTTGGAACGTTTTCCAGCTTAGCGTCAGAAGAAACGAATTCTACCTTGACACAACTTCACAGCTATAACATTCTCACAGATCAGGAAAGGAAGATATTTGACGACATCTTCACTACAGACAACATCGGACTCCTAAGACCATACATACTTGAGGAAACATTACACAGCTTACACAGCTTACTCCGACACAATAGCCCAGACTACAACATCCACTCTGATCTGACTAGTCCGTGGGCGAACGCCAATTTCAGCTCTGCTTGATTTAACCTACTACATCAACAACATATACGGACCAGGTCATTTTGTAACTCACGTACAAGAAGACAGATCATATCACATCTATCGCAACATATACCTTGGACATATTCCAGAGATCCAATACAACAGAGATAGAAAACATTTTGAACCAAAAGATGTCATCATCTCGACAGACTTTCTTGAGGAAGCAATAGAAGAATACTACGTTGACACCTCTGCGGAAGACCCTGAAAACATTCCAATACCATTCGAAGAAAGCTTCTTCACTCCACCTGAATCACCAAAACTTGAAGCGTTACCAGAAATCCCACTCATTAAAAGAGAACCAGAGGAACCTTCGAAGTCAATACCATGACACCAAACCCTACAATCAACTAAGTCATCACTACGCACAGTTCATTTTGAAATATGACCGACATGGACACACCAATGCCATCAACTTCAGGGAAAGCCCCAGAGAAAATGGTATACACTATAGAACCGCCATACTACTACCCAGACAGTTACGACCATGCAGACTCACGTATCATACGACAATTGGGATATTATGTGTCACGAAGAATGGAAGGAGATTATTATGTCTGCATCCTCGGGAAGTCACTCGAAGGAGCCAAATACGAGATCCACAGAGACAGAAAGGAATACTCTCTGGTTGGAGAAGTAGTACAACTATTCGAGTCGACCACAGGAATAATGGGCACCATATTAGCAGAACCAGCAACCAGAGGAAACACCATCATTATAACACCAGATGGCATTCCCAAAAATAAACCAACCGAACAAGTAGCGCCCGCACCAACAGTAACAATGACAACCAGCTCCAAGATCAAAATTGCTAGACCACCCAGGTTTACAGGAGACAAAAAGAACTGGGAAGGATTTATCCTAGCAGTTGACACCTACCTCATGGCCTATGTGGACAAATTCAGAGATGATGAAAGAAAAATATGGTTTGTCATATCATACCTCGGCACAGAAGACGGATCGCCATGTGTCGCATCAGACTGGCTCCGAAACTGGAAGGAATCACACTCTTACAACGGCACCCTCATGGCAAACGACTTCAAGAAGTTCATCACAGATCTCAAAGAAGCCTTTGAAGATCCAAACTTAAAAGTCAACGCTGCCAACGAACTTCGAAACCTCAGACAGGGAAAAGACACCCTAACTGAATGCTTCACCAAATTCGAACTCAAAGCCACCACTGCAGGATATCGACAGCTAGATGCTGTCCTTATTGATCTTCTTAAAAGCCAGGTATGATCAGAAATATGTACAGAACTATACAGAGGAGGAATCCCAATTCCCACCGACTATGCCAGAATGAAGCAAAAGCTGTACAACATCGAAATGGCGCTCGAAGAAGAGAAATCGAGATCAAACGCCTTTCACACTGGAGCACCAATTCCACCTTGATGAAACACATACACACCACCACAATGACACAATACAACCTCCTCAGACAACACCTCGGCACACACTTACAGAGGACAAGGTCAACCTATGGACCTCGAAGCAGGACGGACTAAATGACTACTCGAATGCCGACACTGCAAAAAGATGGGTCGTCATCTCTCCAGGGACTGCAGAGGAGAATGTCCAGACTGTCACAGCAAACATCCCGGATGATGGTGCAGCCTTAAACCACCACCTCAACAACCTTTCACCACACACACATTGGAGACAATCGATTTCTCCAAAATCACAGATGAAGAAAAAGAGCAGCTAAAGAAGGCTGCGGGTTTTTAGATGGGAGCGAAGCAGATGCAATTTCGTCATCCCCCGGTCAGGACTCTTATGCACATGTTTCTTGTCAAACATGCCCCAAGGCATTGTACAATAGGAATACATCTTTTTCACATGCACAAGAGTCCAGCGTCAAAATGGAAAAATGGAAGACAACGATTGAAGAAGTCGAAGACGAAGAACCTACTTCTTCGGGTCACTTCCAGGAACAACCACAAAAAGAAGAAAAGAAGCCAGAACCTTTCTCATCATTATGGGTCTTATCACAACTGCGAAATCTTGCAGCAGAAGCAGGGATAGGAACATTAAAACAGTGGGTACACAATCAGAAACAATGAGAAGTGGACAAACATCTCGTCCAACTACTACTGAATATCCCCACCAACGAGGCCCTAGATCGCCTAGAAGATCTTCACGAACCCAAACAATTCATCTTTAGAACAACGAAAACCGACCAGGAGTTAAACTTACAAATTGAACTCCAAGATCTAGAAAAAGGAACCAGGTATCAAACTCAAGCACTTCTGGACAGCGGTTGCACAGGCAGTTGTATCAGTCAATGCTTCGCAAAAGAAAAAGGGTTAACTCTACACAAATGGGAACACCCAATCTCTGCTTACAACACGGACGGAACAGAAAACAACAACGGAAAGATCACACATTACGCGGAGATAAGGATGACAATAGAAAAGCACTCTGAAGTCCGAAAATTTGCAGTCACCAATTTAGGAAGATCGGACGTATTCCTCGGACACGAATGGTTAAACTTCCACAACCCTGAAGTTGACTGGACAACAGGATCATTACAATTTACCAGATGTCCCATTGTATGTGGATACACAGAAATGGAAGATGTAGAAGATGGAGACAGGATCTGGATGAAATATCCAAAACCACCTCGCAAAATTCGAAGAGACAAAGCCTTCATGCGAGCTCATCAGTCCATCTCCAATACGTTAGCAGAAGAATTCAAGAAAAACAAAAAAACAGACCCCATTCCTGAACAATACAAGGGATTCGAAAAAGTCTTCGAGAAAACAGAGTTTGATACACTACCGCCCAATCGACCATGGGATCATGCCATAGAACTAAAACCAGGGTCAGAGCCAACAGGGTGCAAGGTGTATCCTTTGAATCTAGAAGAACAAAAGGAACTAGATGCGTTCCTCAACGAACACCTTCGAACAGGCCAGATTCAACCCTCTAAATCTCCCATGGCTTCACCATTCTTCTTTGTCAAGAAAAAAGATGGAAGGCTAAGACCAGTACAGGATTATCGAAAGCTCAACGACATGACCATCAAAAATCAATATCCTCTCCCCCTAATTCAAGAACTCGTAAACAAGTTAAAAGGTGCCAAATATTTCACTAAACTTGATGTACGATGGGGATACAACAATGTACGAATCAAAGAAGGAGATGAATGGAAGGTAGCATTCCTAACCAATCACAGACTATTTGAACCACTAGTAATGTTCTTCAGACTCACCAATTCGCCTGCCACATTCCAAACCATGATGAATGAGCTCCTATGAGACCTGATCAATACTGGAAAGGTTCTTGTATACATCGACGACATTCTCATCTTTACCAACAACCTTGATGAACACCGCAAACTTGTCCATCAAGTTCTATCCATCCTAAGTGCCAACAAACTCTATCTAAAACCGGAAAAATGCGAATTCGAAAAACAACAGATAGAATTTCTAGGACTAATCGTTGCAGAAGGAAGAGTTGAGATGGATCCTATCAAAGTCAGCGGCATTCGGGAATGGCCAGTACCCACCAACAAAAAAGAACTACAACAATTCCTAGGGTTTTGCAATTTCTACAGATGATTCGTAAAAGATTACAGCAAAATTGCCAAACCTATGACACAACTAACAGGAAATGATGCATGGATGTGGGAAACCGAACAACAAACGGCCTTCGACATGCTAAAGAAAACCATCACAACAGCCCCCTGTCTCCGAATACCAGAAGATGAAGGACAGTTTAGAATAGAAGCAGACGCATCAGAAGGAGCAATCGGTGTGGTAATTTCACAACAAATAGAAGGCAAATGGCATCCAATCGCCTTCCACTCCAAAGCGCTATCACCCACAGAACAAAACTATGAGATCTATGACAAAGAAATGCTCGCCATCATGGAAGCACTAGCAGAATGGAGACATTTACTGTTGGGAGCCAGACAGGTCTTCAAAGTTTGGACAGATCATCAGAACCTACAATACTTCCGACAACCCCAAAAACTTAATCGACGCCAAGCGCGATGGGTAACGGAACTCGTGGAATACAACTATACACTTCATCACAAACCGGGCAAACAAAATCAACGAGCGGATATACTATCCAGAAGACCAGACCACAATATGGGACACAAAGACAATGATAACATCACCATGCTTATGCCTATACATTTTAGAGCGCTAGAAGCGATCATTGTCCACAACCCACCAGATTACCTACCAGAGCTTAAGGATCCATTATGAAAACTAGATCCTTCAGCCAAACAAGCCCTGGAAGGCAAAGACAAGAAATGGAAAGAATCTGACGGATTAATCTTCTATGACAACCGAATATACGTACCCAAGAACCACAAATCGCGAACGGATTATTCGAGACCACCACGACAACCCACTAGCAGGACACCCTGGGAGATACAAAACCCAGGAACTCATCCAACAAAACTATTGGTGGCCTCAAATGCAAAAGATGATCCGACGGTATACCGATGGATGCATCAAATGCCAAGAAGATAAAATCGACCGACAACCTCTACACACCCCTCTTAATCCTCATGACATACCCAAACAACCGTGGTGAAAAGTCACAGCAGATATGATCAGACCCCTCCCCGAATCCAATGGCTTCAATGCAATCGAGGTCTTCACAGATACTTACAGCCATCGCATACATGTAGAACCTACACACATGGAACTCAGCACAGAAGGATTCGCTAATCTCGTACGAGATAGAGTGATCCGATATCATGGTCTTCCAGAAGTCTTGATCTCAGATCAAGGACCCCAAACGGTGGCTAAAGCATGGGATCAAATATGTAAACAACTCGGTATCAAACGACACTTATCCACAGGTTACCACCCAGAAACGGATGGCCAAACAGAAAGGGCAAACCAAGAAGTAGAAGCATATCTTCGCCTATTTGTCAACTACCTACAAGACAATTGGAGCGAGTGGTGCGCCATCATGGAATTCAGCTATAACAATCGAGTTCATTCCATGACCAAACAATCACCTTTCTTCATTGATCACAGTTATCACCCTTACACCAGAACAGAGTTACAAAGAGATCAAGTACCTACAGCCACTGAATGGGTAAAACAACTCTCCAAGGCAAGACAAGAAGCGGAAGCTGCCTTGGCCCTAGCAAAGGAAGCTATGAAACAACAATTTGACAAACACCGCTCTGCGTCATGAGATTATAAACCCGGAGACTTAGTATGGCTAGAAGGGACAAACATCAAAACTCAACGACCTGCCAAAAAACTGGATCACCTACGATACGGACCTTTTGTAATCATAGAAAAAGTGGGACAAGCAGCTTATCGACTCAAATTGCCACAAAATCCCACTTGGCGATGAAAACACAACGTCTTTAATGAAAAGTTACTTAAACCCTTCATCAAACCTTCCTTCAATGTTCAACCTAACAAACCACCACCACCACCAGATTTAGTCGAAGGAGAAGAAGAGTTTGAAGTTGAAGCCATCGTGGACAGTCGCAAAAAAAGGTCGATATATCGAATATCTGGTCAAATGGAAAGGTTTCTCCGATGCAGAAAACTCCTGGGAACCTCGTGGAAATGTCCGACATGCTGAAGAAGAAGTGGAAAACACACCCTACTAAACCGAAACCAACATCTTCAAATTGAGGAATCATTATTACTTCCAACCAAACTATCCTTGATTCCTATAAACCAATGTTCCAATTCACTACACCATCATGGGGACCATGATCTTAAGGAGAGGGTAATGTTATGAATTCCCCTCATTTTAGCGCTCAAACACGTGCCTTATCAGAACCCTATTTCATTTCACATTCATATCACCTTATCTTTCATTTCCCTTATCTGTTATCTCTTAAATTAACTTCTGATAGCTTATCGCAGAAGATAGCTTATCTTTTTCCCTTGTTATCTTTTTACTCCACTCACCCTTAGTCATCGGTCAGATAACCACTTAGTATTTAAACCTTTAGTTACTCCCTGTATTCTTTAGTTTTAGTATTATAAGATCTACTGAGTCTTTGAGTGGCCTCATTTTGCTCGTTGCCTTACAATATGCCATCACAATCTATACCAAAAAATTTGGCGCTGTTCCTGGCTTTCAAACATCCCTCTACTGTCATCATAAGTAGAAGACCCTAGTACCCTCAGCTAGCTGAAAAAAGCAATAGACTGTCATACACATCGTCATCCCAGCTATTATGTTCACCATGGAGCAATGTTGCGCTCATATTATCAAGATGAACCCAATATGATATCAATTGGGCAGCATTTCTACATCTCAAGATCCCTTGTTGAACTCTTTACCACCATGATAGTGACTTCGTGGTAAGCATTGCAGCATTCTCTTTCTTCCTTAATCACACCTGAGCTTGTTCAGGACATCTGCCACCAACTGTGCCCGGATTTTCAATACCAGTATGAACAATGCCCAAATTGAGCACTATCATCCATTAAATTGGCCATTAACATTTGAGATGGATGTTAATAATGCATGGGATGCATTCTTTTTGCATGCCCTCATGTTAGACCATCATGAATGTCAGGAGCCTCTTGTTTTGCCACATGATGCTCCTTCACAAGCTGAACATCTTGCTCCTGCACTACACAAATGCAATCAACAAATGGCAGGGCCAGGTCAAGAAGCATAGAATCATGCTTGTGAACTGTGCTGCTTGATTTTCAAGGATGAAAATGGTAATTCATGTATGTAGTATCAGTTTCTTTAATTTGCAAATGTGGGGTAGTTCAACTTTGCTCAACAGTGACAGATGGCCTGACCATTGGTCACCCATGTTGCAGTGTACATGATTGCAAGGAGCCACTCACTAACATGAAGCATCAATTTTGCCCCCTCCATGCTGAACACAATCACGAGTGTGCTGTAATTGATGCCGAAGGCCTATTGAAAGTGGTCACTGTACATGCTCACTACCTGATCACTGCATCCTGGAAGACCATGGGGCAAAGCCATGTTCCAGTTAAAGCATTGTCTGGAACATCTCCATACAAGCCAAACACATGATTCAATGGGTAATTCAGCATCTGACATACTGCTTGAGGGCCTTGGAGTTGGTGATGATGAATTCTACATGGACGAAGACAGTCATGTTCAGCTTGCCAACAATATTGAAGACTGTACCTGTAATGACAAGCTGGATTCAGGAAATCGAAAGCACTGGGTTTGTTTTGGCCATACATATACTCACAATGAACAGCTCTGTGTTGCTTCATGTGGTGTCATTCTGGGATGTGCTACCTTCTATGGTTCTGAGGCTCCTAATGGAGTACAAGTAAGCTTTCAGATTCCATTTCCATCAAGAATACTAATAAATTTCCAGGAGTTCTGGATGGCTCTCTTTCATCACTTCCTGGTGTACTGTGGCATGATAACAACTGCAAGATCATTGCAATGCTCAAGAAAGACAAAGATCCCCATTTGTGCACATACTTTTCTGATTGTGCCCTTCCTGTCAATGAAGTATATTGATTCCCTGACATTGTATTGGGTTTTAATTGTTTGGAAACATCAAATTAAGATGAAAAAACAGAAAAAAACACCTTCAACAACTCTTTTTGGGCCCGAACCTGCCTGAACCTCAGGTCAGAAAGAGGTTCAGATTCACCAAATGGCTGAACTGAACCCGTAGGTCTGGTTCGAGGTTCAGAAAACACAGGCTGAACCTGCACTGAACCGGACCATGGCCAGTCTAACCACACTGCTTGCACTTTAAATCACCAGTTGTATGGCAATCATATAAGTAGCTGGAAAAGCAGCTTCAGAAATAAGTGACTTATTCCTCACTTATTTGTCTTTTTTCAAAGTGAAGCTTATATTACTTATTCTCATCAGTTCAACTTTTCAACTTTTGGCATCTGGCTTAGGGCTTGAAACTGTCCCATATACTGGATGGCTGTATCCAGTATATGGGACAACCCAGTATAGAAAAATCGGCCATACAGGACGGCTTACAAATTACCAGTATCCCGTATCGTACCATACAGTATCCAGTAAAAACGGTGCAAGAAATGAGGTACGTGCTAATACACGATGCAAATTCATACTTAAATTAGCTAATAAATTGAATAAATACTGTTTAGAAATCAATTCAATGGCCCAGTCTCTGGCAATCAAAGGTCTGTATCCACCTGTACAAGATACAGCTGTACGGCGGCCATTCAAAACCTAAAACGATACAGGTACCATCCCGTACATACGGACCCATATAACCGTATCCATACGGATATGGTTTCAAGCCCTAATCTAGCTGGCACTAACCATAGGCTAAAATGCTTGAATTTTGTGATATTATAATAGTCTGACTACATTTTTTTTGAACTTTTTGGCCTCAGACACATAGGTTTTTAACTTATGGACTTTTCGACATTTTTGGGACTTTTATGGGACTTTTATGGCTTGTGGGGACTTGTACAACTACATTTTACTGATGTTGTTTACTTATTATTAAATTACTGCTTAATTGGAGATTACTGTACCAATTCGACCAAGTGTTCAGTAACGCGTAACACTGGCCACTGAACTGAACCGATTTGGTAGGTGTAACGTGTAACAGTGGGGTTCTGAACGCTGTTACAGTTCATACCAATAGAGGTGCGAAAAATCTGTTGTTTTTTTTTTGGGCACTGCGTGCACATATCTACAACAACATTTAAACTAATCTTCACTCTTAGACTTGAAATTTTGAGTCAGTTTCTTCATCAGCTTGATCCCACATAGCATATCCCCCCAAGGGGGTCACGGAACTCAAAAATCCTATAGGAGGTCGCATTAGAAATTTCAGCCTGTATGGGACCCCCCTTCCCCCCCTCTCCTTCCTTATAAGGCAACCATGTGATGCAATAAGATTAGATATGTTCCCAATTTAGACAATATACCAGTATCATGTCAAATAATATGTCAGATACTGTTACCACAAGTTGAGTTTGGTGTATAGTGATATGATGCAATAACTCCCTTTGTCTATAATAAAGTATATGGGAACATTGACAGATACCATGGGGAAGTCATCATGTGACCTGACTCACATCACTTGCATCATACTGGCCTCAGGGTATGGTAGTCTTTGGTAGAGAGCTCACAGATAGCTTTAAAAGCTATTATAAGCTGTTTGAAGTATTTCAAAGTGCAAATAATTGCTCTGGAAGCAGCCCATGACCAAGGTCGCATTAGAAATTTCAGCGACCTTTGGACCCCCTCCCCCCTACCCCAGGTGCGGGATTTTAATCCTGTGACCCCCTTGTATCCCCCAAATGGAACTGGTTTTGTAGTGCGTCTCTCACTTCGAGTTATTTTCTCCACTACCCCTACAATATCATCTTCTGTTGCCTCGAGAGTCTTGGCTGCACCAGAATGCACAAGGTAGCCAGGGTAACAGTGGGGCTGGGAAGCGAAACTCACAGAAATTAAAAATAGAAACATGTTTTTTGGATAGAAGTTGTGCTCGGACGTCTAGAGGTATTGATACCACAAGCTTGAACTCCTCCTTTTGGGTGGCAGACAGCCTAAATGATCCAGTGGCCATAGGTAGACAAAAATTTTCAATTGAGCGCCCAAACTATATTCCGAGTCCTATTTATAGGAGTCGGTCTTTCACCTCTCGAATTTAGACTTTCCATTCGATATAAATCCTTTTGGAATGCTTCTGTGCCTGTCCCACCCGTCATAGAACCGTACTTGCATCATCGCCGGTTCTTTACCCGACATCCGAGCTTCCATGTCATGTAATTGTCCCACGCCTTCCTTCATCGTGCCTTTGATGGATGCACATTTTTTTCCCTCCTGTCTCCTCTGCTCGACCTGTGGTACTAAGCTGTACCATGACTCCCTGGTGTTCCGTCTTCCACTCAAATGACATGACTCATTCAAATCATTAGGAATACTTCTTTGTACCTGGCGTAACACGTTAAACATTGGCCATCATCAGTATTCGGTTCCGTGTTACCGCTTCATGACTTGAATTTGGTGAGTTTTGCTTTTCGCCTGTTCTCTTTCTTAGTGTCTCATGTTCCTGACTTAAATGGGCTGTGCTAAGCTGTGTCCACATCACTGATGTGCGAAATTTTTTTCATAATCATGTGCATCAGGAAAAATTTGGGAAAAAGTGACTAAGGCCCCAGTGTCCCCAGTGTCCTGGGACATCCTGATGCATCCTGAGGTGTCTTAGGATGTCTTAGGGATGTGTTGGGATGTCTTAGGGATGCCTCTGGATGTCCCAGGACACTCTGAGGACACCGGGGACACCGGGGCCTTAGTCACCTTTTTCCTGATGTGATGACGTTGCCGGCGGTCTGAACAACACATACATTGATTATGTCGGTGGCCAGCCACTTGCGTTGTGAAGTACAAGGGAAGGCAAAGAGTGGAGTGATCTCAATTTGGTATGCATCCTACACACTTGTAATCCATTATAATTCTATTCCAGCTCAACTTTCCGTTCTCATTTCGAATTCCTGAATCTCTATCGCCAAGTTCAACTGACG